>JFBX01000910.1:369-94368 GCA_001563135.1 Colletotrichum simmondsii
CTATAAGATAATAAATAAAGTAAATATTACTTACATAATTTTTATTATATTTAAAAAGATTACGGATTAACTTAACTTTTTTACGATTTTTACGATTATTTATATTAATTCGTATTCGCTATATAAATACCTTATTAAGTTAAGTATTATAAAAAAAAAGAGGCTTATAATTAATATTATAACCTTTAAGTAGTTATATAAATAACAAAAGATCTTTAAAATCTATTAAATTAATAAAAACGATAACCTAGCTAATACTTTTATAAAAACTATACTTAATAAGGGGTTAGGGTAATTTGTTAATAAAAAGAAAATAATAATATAAATAAAAAGATAGGTTATATATAAAGAATAGAAAAAGGGGGAAAAAAGGATAGATTTAACGGGCTAGCCTAAGGTCGAATTATACTTTTAATTACTATTATTAAATAATAAAAAAGAGAGAAAGTTAGTATTAAATTAGAAGTTTAATTTAACCTCGCGGTAGCGTAAGGGCTACTAATTAACCGTATAATTAATTATTGTAGCCTACTTAACTTACGGTTAGAACCTCCTTTCTATACGTACGTAGTAAAATTATATAGTTAATTAACCTATTACTACGTCAACCTACGGTTCGAACTAATCGACTAATATCCCTGTGATAGGGATACCAACAGTTATATACAAGGAAAAGAAGAAATATCCTCCACTCGGTATACTCTTGGAGACACTCCCGAAGCGATCAGGGTCGTGTGCAACTTCGAGTCTTCCTTCAGCCCTCCTAGACAGCGTAGGTGCTGCCGATGGGACCGAAGCGGATGTTGGACCAGACAACCTGCGAATTGGGGAACTGCTCGATAACTTCGGCGGGGACACCAGAAGTCGGGGCGCATGGTCCACGTTCGGTGCCGGGCTCTCCAGCCCTCTCGGGCGGGTAGGTGGAGTCGAGCCAGAGCATGTTGGCATAGTGCTGCAGCGGAACATTAGCTTGGTATAGTCAAAAGCTGACGGACAAATTGGTGGAAACACTTACATCGCTCCAGATGGACATCACTAGCGTCATGGGAATGTTGAGCGCGGCATTGAGCTGGGGGTATCCGCCGACCTCGTTGAAGCGGTCTCGCTCTTGGAAAACAGCAAACTGGCGCTCGCAATACTCGGGCGTGATCTCCGAAGTCTCGGGCACACCCTCCCACTTGGCACCGGGTACTTCAATTGTTCTTCCGTCCTGGATGAAGACCTGGTACATGCGGTCGGGGGCGAAGCGGGTGATGACAGTGAACTTCTTAGTGGTATCAATCGTCTTTCCGGGGCCGTAGAAGTCGGGGTTGCCCATGCGGTACGGGTTGTAGTCGCAACCGTTCGCATCGCAGCCGCCTCCGTATCGGTCCTCGGAGTAGGTGCCGCCGCAGTTGGAACCCTCGCAGACGTGATAGTTGTTGTTCTCGCAAGGGTGGGGAGTCAGAGCGTACGCGTAGGCGTTGGATTCCCTGGGCATTGGTCAGGACTGGAGCAACTCTCGAGTGAGAATTGGTTCGAATGTCTTACCAAACATCAATTTCGGCGCAGCAGGCGCCCATGTTGCCGACACCGGCACTGCTATCGGTCTCAGAAGGCTCCCATCCTACGACATTGCCCTATTCGTCGTCACTGTCAGTCGGAGGTTTTTCCCATATTGTCAATCACTGCAGGTTGTGGCTTACCTTGCCGCCAATGAACTTAAGATCGCGAGCACATTGCGCGTCGCAATAGCCAGTACCGTACTTGGCTCCCGCCTTGTTGTTAGGCTCCGAAGACAGACCGCCGTCCTCCTTCATAGCAACGAAGTACAGAGCACTGTTCATGCCACACTCGACACTGGACAGGTCGACGTCGAAAGCGAACTCGTTGTTCAGGAGCTGGAAGGTCTGGTACTTGCTGTCCCCGTTCATGAGGTACATACGAGAGCCAATATTCTTGCCGTATTGGTGCTCCTGGACGAACTTTAGAGTCATGGCATTGCCGCTGGTTGACACGCCGTAGGTACCGCCGTACTCGGCTCCTTCGACAGCGCAAGTCTGAGCGCAGTTGTCTGCGGTCGTGCACAACCCAGTCCACGAGTTTCCATCGTAACAGTTCTGGTATCCGCTGGATCAGTGTGTCAGCCATTGCCAATGTTCATCGTCTGAAGAAAAGACAACAATCAGCTTTGTCACTTACCCAACGCCATGAACCCAGCGCCAGTTGGCGTCGATGACAACCTCAGCGTTGACGTTTGAGCATGATGAAGAAGTACACCTCTGCCAGCTCAGCTTGGGATGAGTCTCAGGCTGTTCGGTGCCGACCTGCTGAGCCACCGCCATGGCTAGCATTGAAAGTGCTGAGAGAGTGTACTTCATCGTGAAGGAAACCGCAGAGACTGAAGAATAGTCTTGAAAGTTGGCAAGTAAATGCTGAGCGTGAGTTGTGAGGGGCCTACTTTACATTCCATTTGAACGCAGACCTCCGCTCCATATTTATGCTCCCATCTTCGTCCAAAGGTATTTGGCCTCTTAATTATTGCGGAATGAGGCTCCCCGAGAAGATTCTCTCTAGTGTCCCGGATTCCGGCAACATCGCGTACAGTTCAGTGATCGAGTCTCCAGCATTTCTCGAAAGTCGACGAAAGGTGTCAAATTGTTACATCGCCAATACCCGCAAGGCCGAAGTCTCTTCTACAACGCGTGCCATGTGACCTTGGATCGCATTCTACCTTGTCGTCCAAGTCTTGGAACGAGTTGACCGGGACGAAATTCCCGTCGGCAGCTAAGCCCCACTTGCAGAGTTGACAAAAGTTGAATGTTTGATGCAAGGAAAGAAAACCTTGGATTGCGGATCTGAGGGCTGTCGCGCCGAAGCAATTGCCTTATCGAAAGACTGCCAAGGTCTTGTAAACGGAGAGGAGGTCTGCTCCATTGGTTTGTTGGTGAGAATCAACTTTATGTGGTAGCCAGGTGATGGATAGCCAAGTCAAGGTTCCAAGAGCCAAGATCTCGGCGACGGTAAGACTGAGCAAATAGCTCCGGGATGTACGGGATTAGGTGAACGACGGTCGTCAGGAACGGCCGCGATACCTTGCCGATCGTGCCTATCTTCGGCTCTCGCTAGCCCACCGTCCGAACTCGTCCGGTAGGGCTCCCTTGCCCGTGTCGGAGCTTGATCAACGTCCAAGCAGGCTTGCGTGAATAGTAAAGCTCGGCGAAGGTATGTTGCTGGACCCTTCAGCATAGTACCAGGTGTTCATCGGCGCTAAGCAGCTCAATGGCCTACCAAGCCACGACGACAAGTGTATGCGCATGTTTCGAGGCTTAAACCACCTTCCAAGTACTTCCGTCAAGGCAGTCCACCTTCTGCTACGCACCTAGAGTCAGCAAATGTTACAGGAGTGGATATGCGACGTAGATACAGCGTGCTATTACTCCCATCGTAAGCTTTCTTGGCGACTACTAACGAAGTCTGGTTGTGAAATGCGCAGACGGAACCAGCGGGAATTTCAGGAGATTGGCACTGACGAGTGTCATGCGAACCGGGCCTCCAGATAGAAAGCCTCAGTCAGGCATTTTCGAAAGATAGGTGGCTGACCATCAGTTGTCTAACAGCCAAGGGACGGCAGACGTTGCGTTGTCCGAAACTTTGCTCTTGGCTCGAAGTCTGTGCCGAACGGGCGTCTGGGGGATCTGCGGGGTGAGTCTCGGCGTGAGTCTCGGCGTGCAGCAATCGCAGGGGAGCCGGGGCTAAATAGTTGTGACCCTTTGGTTCCGTAGCGGGGTAGACGGGCAAACATCGCGGTTAGCGGAGGTTGCAGCTCCGTTCGTGATGCCATTTTTCCATATTAAGGGGTTCGTCATGTGTGGTTTTGCGGATGATGATGTGTGTCTTCCTCTTCGGACCTGCGATGTAACGCCATTTCTCTCATGTTGTGCAAAATCCTCCTATTTGGCTAGTCCAGTGGGAAGAACTCTCATCTCAAACCAAGCTGCGTATTCGCTATGTTCATACACGTAGGTTGCAGCAGTTGCGTATAGCCTAGTTGAGGTTGACCTTCAAGGTAGTCGAAACGCGGGCCACAACTAGGAGATTGAATGCAACACGCTCTCTAAACCTTTCTCTATGTGTCGAAGTAATCTGAGTATAGATTAGATGATGCGCGTTAGTAGAGTGATCAACGTTGAGTCTACTGTCACCGGACCTTCCTCACTCCCTGGCCTAGGTAGCCTTCGGACGACTGAGAGTCTCAGATAACATACAATTACATTCTGCACCCTAGCCTCTTCACGACGCTCATTTAGCTACCTCAAGGTTGGAAGGAAAGAACGGGACTTTCAGCATTGGTGGCCACATAGTATTTGCCTGCTCGTAGGACTGTCTGGAGCTGCTCTTTCATCGTATGACAACTGTCAACCGGACGAATCTGAACTCGGAACGACTCGTCTGGGAACCAACAGCGCAGTCTCGGTGTCTATAGAATCTTATGTAGGTGTATAGCATCTGTGTTGGATGAAGAGATTCACCCGGCTTGGCAAGCAGGGCGTTTACAGGACCTCAGACGAATGAACGTTGGACTCAGTTTAGGCTGAGAAGTTCGGAAGGACGGAATGAGCTCAAGAGCAGATTGGCATTACTCAGCTGTTGCAAGTCCACCAGGGCGCAGACTCCTTGCATACGAAGAAACATGCGCCATAGTTGACCCAACTCCTCCAAAGAGACAGGATGACTTCAACACATAGACTGCGCCCGCCACATGATAAGGTAGGACCTTGACGGAAACGGACTCTGTGCTGAGGAACATCACTCTTCTCGAGGAGCTCGCCATGCCTTCAACCGCTTTGAGCGGCCCAGCGCGATCATCTCTCCATGGGATTTGGATAAGTCTGAAAGGTTTCACTAATCCCCAATCTTGAATTGGAGGCCCTAGCGAGAACCTCGTTGTGGGATTTTGGTTGACTGGTGAAGAATGCAATGTGTACGGGAATTTGGTATACTAAATGAACGGTAGAGTAATTTGGGGCATGAGTTAGGCAACAAGTCGTGTTATGGGTGCGGACGCGAAAGACGAATACTTTCATCGATTTAAGGTTGTTGGTTATGATGACACAGGTAAACATGCAAGGGCAGACGTACAGCCTGCGTCGGGGACTATTGATCGACAGGAGCTGCAGTGTCGAGGACCGCATTCGCTTTCCGTTGGCGTCGATCCAAGTACGCTACGTGCTGTTTGAGAAAGCTGCAGTGCTGCACGGTACTTGCGAGTTGGTGATCAGACGACGTTGGTAGTGAACCGTGGATAGCGTCATGAACCTCATGCATACAGAGGTTATGCCACTTGCCAACCATGAAGTCATCGTCACTCCTAAAACGTCTCCAACAAGCTTGCAGATGCCACGGTCTTGCGAGACCCGCCTCTAACGGGGCTCCCGTCGGGCTGGGCTGCGTCTTCTCAAACTGACTGTAAACATATCAGCCTCCGGAAGCTCGCCGGCGCACGTGCGCTTTCGGCCGTGCCGTAGCCGCAGTCAAGCAAGTCGATCGGTGAAGTCCCAAGGGCTCGGACTGGCACGTTCCTCCCGACTAACTGCCAAGCTGCAGAAACAGAGCCCACATGTTGCGTGAAGATTTCAAAAGTTCATGTACGCCTCACGGGTGGGCATCTCGTGACGGTGGCCGCGGGCAGTCGGTCCCGAGGTGTGGGAGGTCTTGGTGGCATTCAATAGACAGCGACGCGCCTCGTTTATGCCCAGTTTGAGGATGGAGCTGATCCAAGCTTCTCGAATCTCTCAAAGACGCAGAGTTCTCTGAGATCAACGCAACAATGATCGAATTAACCGAGACCAAGGATGAGGTGAAGGATGTCGTCGAGGGCGGGCCGTCGAGAGCCAATTCAGGCGAGGGTCGCGGAGAAGTACTTCAACAGTCGCGCGCCGAGTCGGAGAAGAGTAAGTCAACGCCATCGACAGACCGAGGACGATCAGGCGAGCAGGAGAAACAAGAAAAAGTCACTCAGTCGGTTGAAGATGACTTCCCCGAAGGCGGCACGCGAGCATGGTCAGTGGCGGCCGGCACAGCAGCCATCCTGTTCTGCTCTCTGGGGTACACAAACTCGTTTGGCGTTTTTCAAGCGTACTACACGCGCCATCAGCTTTCCGACCATACGCCAGACGACATATCGTGGATTGGATCAATACAAGCATTCCTAGTGTTTGCTTCTGGTGCTATAGGAGGGCCAATCTTTGATCGTTATGGCGCGTGGGTGAGTGAAGATCGAAGCATAGGCGTACTGGAATCGCCATCGAGAAGATACTAACCTTGACTAGGTCATTCGTCCCGCCGCGGTAGTGTACATCTTCTCAGTTATGATGACGAGCTTATGCAACGAGTATTGGCAATTCATGCTCGCTCAAGGTGTACTCAGCGGCATATCGAACGGATTGATCATGTTTCCAGCAATGGCCGCCACGCCTCAATACTTCAAGAGGAGGAGAGGAGCAGCCATGGGTCTCGCCATTGCCGGCTCCTCGTTGGGTGCAGTCGTTTTCCCCATCGTTCTCTCAGAGCTTCTGGACACGCTGGGATTCGGTTGGGCCGTTCGCATATGCGGCTTCATCATGATGCCGTTCCTCTTATACTCGTCCGTCGCCGTCAGGGCCCGTCTTCCCCCTCGAAGGAGCCAGTTCTTCATCTGGAAAGCATTTCGACAGCCGCTGTTTCTGTGTCTCACTGGTGGCGTGTGCCTCATGTTCGTGGGCATGTTCATCCCCTTCTTTTACCTGCCGACATTCGGTATCGATCACGGCTTGAGCCCGTCACTAGCGTCTTATCTGGTGGCCGTCATTAACGGAGCCTCGATCCCCGGCCGCATCATTCCAGGCGTCCTGGGAGACAAGTTTGGTCGCATCAACATCCTATTCACTGCAGGATTGTTGACCGCCATCTCGATTCTCTGCTGGCCCAAGGCTGTGACTGAGGCTGGAATCATTGGCTTTGCCGCAGCGTATGGTCTCACTTCTGGCGCCATCATCTCAGGAGGGTCCGTGGTTTTCACCCTCTGCCCAAAGACGCCGAAGGACATCGGCACCTACATGGGAATGGGCATCGCATTCGCGTCGATTGCTGTCTTAATTGGGCCACCAGTCAGCGGCGCGTTGCTCAATCGGTACCACGGTTACGACCAGATTTCCGTGTTTGGCGGCGTGATTTGCATGGCCGGGGCTGTTCTGACGATTTGCGCAAAGCTGTTCACTACTGAGGGTCTTTTAGGATTTGTCTGAGAAGAAGCTTGAAGGAAAGCTAACCAGCCTTGACATTCAAAGCTGAGATATGGCATAACGGTTATTGAGAGAGGATTGCTGCCATGGTGGCTTACGTCATGGAGAGTTGGACAGGCTGGATCATTTCGACCGAGTCTGATGAATGAATACCCTCACCAAAACTTTACTAAGAACTAGCAATAAAGACTCAACATTCAACGCTTTTGCCGATTCGGCAGCGAGCCGGCCATTAATAAGTCGCAATTGCCCCACGCGGACCCCTCATCTAAACAGCGGCAGTCCGTCCTAAACGATGCTCATTTCCCGTTGCTGCACGGCTTGGCCTTGGGAGAATTCAAGGATCATCACGTCCATCAATGTTGCATTTAAACATTAAACAAGCAAACAAAGCCACCACCGAAACAGGGGCACCGAGCACAATGATTGGCGCACAATTCTGAAGCGGAGAAGAAAGAACTCGGCTTCCTCCTTGGGCCCAGACTGGAACCTTCTCCCCGCCCCGGCAACTCTCAATCCTTCACCGTTCGCGGTGTGTTTGCGGAGACGCGGAGCACACGGCTAGAGGATTGGATGACGTCTTCAAGGGTCTTGCGCCATGTCTACCGCCTTGGCAAAGGATATCTCCAAGATACCACCCGTAACTCCGTCCGGATGACCATCCAAGAAAATAGGTTCCGATCTGGCTTATTTGTAATCATTAGATACGCGGAACGGGGAGAAGCTTGAATCTTAAAAAGATGTTGGGCTATCCCGTCCCGTCCCATGGTTACCTCCATTCGGTCTCCGTCCGCCGTGCTCTGTGATTGACTTACCTCCAGTCCAAAACCCTCGAAATGCTCAGCAAAACTATTGTCGCAGCCCTTCTGGGCTTCGTATCTCTGACCAATGCTGCTAAGAAGTGCCCCGTTGCTGACGTTTCCGCCATTGCCCACACTGGCACCCCAATTGGCGAGGAGGTCAAGTACAATGGACGTGAGTCTTTTCAATCTCATCGCGACGTCTACCTGGCGCACAAGCTGACGCGATTTGTATGAAGTGACCCAATATGTCACCAAGCCAAGCACGCGTGGTAACAGGACTGTTGGAGTCCTTTACCTGACCGACGTTTTCGGAATCCAGCTCGCGCAAAACAAGCTGTGAGTACCATACACCAGCCATAGACCATGGGCCGCCATATGGCACCGTGTTGCCAATACCGATGTTAACGCAAACGGCCAGCCTGTCCGACAGCTTTGCTCGCGCCGGTTACATCTCCGTCGCGCCGGACCTGTTCAACGGCAGCCCCGCCCCGAACGACATCAACATCCCCGGCTTCAACACGACGGCATTCCTGGCGCAGCACGGACCCAACGTCACTGACCCGATCATCGCCAATTCCATCAAGTACCTGCGCGAGGAACTCGGCGTGAGCAAGGTCGCCGTCACGGGATACTGCTTCGGAGGCCGCTACTCTTTCCGCGTCCTCGCCGAGGGCAAGGGCGCTGATGTCGGCTTCGCCGCGCACCCGAGTCTTCTCACCGATGAGGAGATTACGGCCATCACTGGTCCCGCGAGTGTCGCTGCCGCCGGTACGTTATGATCCCGGCCCCCCTCCGCCCAGGAGGGCACCTGCAGAAGGGTACCTGGACTGTTCCTTGTTACTGACAACGCCGCTGTAGAAACTGATAACCTCATGTCGCCCGCTCGTCGTGCCGAGGTCGAGGCCCTCCTCAGCGAGACTGGCCAGCCCTTCTCCCTCGCTGTGTATGGTGGTACCTCGCATGGATTCGGCGTTCGCGCCAATATCTCGGACCCTAGACAGAAGTTCGGCAAGGAAGAGGCCTTCTTCCAGGCTGTTCGCTTCTTTGACACCTGGGCTTGATCGAGCTTACAATTCTTGTACATATTTGAGAAGTTTGCTGTCCAAATATAACCTCGGCGGTACTGATTGCTTTCAACCATTGAAGTCCAATAGTCACCCGCGCTTCGAAGGCTTTGTGAAGTTGCCTGGATGGTGAGATGTGTACCCGTTTTCGTCTATTCGTCTGGAATATTTGCGAATCGTACTATGAGGTTAATCGTTTGTCTCCTCGTCTGTACCTATACCGGGAGGTAAAATTGACAAGTTAGCGGTGCTAATGAGGTTACTTCAGAGAAAGCTGATTCGGATGCGCTCCAAGCAGATACGTCGAGAGCCTTGCCAGGAAATGTCATTGAATGCGAGAGCAAACAGCTCATCAGCACCATGGCCGCGCTCGCTGTAAGCAGCAGGCCTCGTAGAATTCTTCTGCCCAAGGAGATGTATAGATGAGCACGGAAGTTCCGAGAACAACTTGGCAAGTTTGCCATCGTGATGATTTATCGGCATGACCGCAGAATCGGAGAAGCTAAGAATCGTTAATTTGGCCAGTCAGGGAAGATGTACCTCGCTTTCCATAGCTGTAGTTCCACGCGTTGGACGCGTCTAGACCTCATCCTCATCCGACAATTGCCGCTCGTGGCGTCAACTAGCATCATTAAGCTTTTTGTCCCTTCAGACGTCATGGTCATCATGTGGCTTCTTTGCCAGCGAAAAGCTAGGATCCAATGTCATCGGGGACCCCTTAGCTGCAGCCTGCCGACAAATTCTCCGGGGATAATGGGCTACGACGGTAGTAATGAGCCTAAGCGGCGCGTCAAGCAGTGTTAAAAACTGGCGGCAGAGTCATAATCAGCCTTACCATTCCCACTTTCCGCTGGGTATTATCCCTAGAAAAGTACAGCTAGGTCGGATCACTTAAGCTTCCAGGACGATCGCACATTCGCAACCCCCCCACTAGTCGTAGCACCAGACCAGGCGCACCCACCTACCTCGGTTTCGGTTTCGGGGTTTGAGGTACAACCCGTCTGTTCCTGTTTTGATCGTTTCAGATCGCTCACACTCTGACTCTACAGCTCATTTGTGTTCCTAGTAGCTTCTGTACGAAGTAGTTGAATATGCCTTACCTTCAATGCTAATGAGCTCTATCCTTAGTAGGTAGGTCGAACGAGTTGTAGTCGCCAAGACATCTCCGGGCCACGGAAGCCCGCATTGCGCTCTGCTGCCGCTCGGCCGAAACCTTTAGGCTTTTGGTGATCGGCTAGTTAGACTTTCGAGCCTAAAAGATGTAGACGATCGGGTAAACGGGTGGACATTGAACAACGGAAAAGCTGTCACTTGACGGCGGAATCTGGCGACACCGCCGAGTCGTAGAATAGCACTGGATCATCGTATACGGCTCGTACGACCCGCGGTAGCCCTGACTGTCTGGACTCTGCTCTCAAATCTGAAGAGGTAGTGTGATCTCTGATGAGGCAATACAAGGCATGAGCGGAATATGGTAGTCTAAATGTTTTGTTCTTTGATTTGTTTAGATGACAACTAAAGTTGTATACTCCTATCGCTTATGAATGCCAAAGGCCATTTGACCAACTCTTTCCACTCCGGATCCAAGTCTGATACTATCGCCCGCGCCGAGTTGATGCCCCATCCCTGCATGAACCACGTGGTAGCTTCGGTTGAGCGAACAACGACTGAATAGTAAGCCAGCAGAGTCAGAGCCGCAGGGTCGCGGTTCCGCAGCAGCTGCAGATACTCCTCTGTGAGGTTAATGGGCCATGTCAAGGCCACCCGCAGCTCTGGAAATGCCGTTGTCTCGACGGCGTGCATGATCCACCCGAGAAACACGTCAATCTCTTTGCTGACGATGGCTTTGGTCGGTTCGTCGGCGCTGGATGTCTTTAAGCTTATTTGAAGGTTCTCGAGGTGCTGTGTGACTGCCTCTAGCAACGGTGTAGACGCGGGAGTGACCACCTCTGTGAAGAAGTGCCTAAATGGCCCAGTCTGAATAGAGGGCTGGAATGATGCCAGGATGTGACTCATTCCTCTCACGAGTAAGAACACGTCGAGGACGTCGTCGACGGTTGGTGCCTCTTGTGAATGGGGCGCTCCCCTTTGATACGGGAAAGTGGAGTATGCGTTGAGCAGAAGTAACGACGACGCCGCGAACAGAGCGTGGCAGTTTTCCGTCGTGATGTTCATGAGTGACTCTCTCATGCCCGCTATCGCATCGCTTTGATGTTGTGAGGCATGCAAGGCATAAGACTCGCGCTGCTCCGGGTGCAGATAACCCAGATGTAAAGCACCAATGGCGAGGATCTCGTGCATCAGGAACATGTACGTCAGACCAAGCTTTGGTACCTCAAACTGCCAAATGCTGCTCACGTCTGATGACCTGGGCATCGTGAGACTAGTCGCCGTGGAGTAGTGGTGCATCAGCTCGAGATCTGTGATCCACTTGCTCAAATGAACCGGTTCCACGGGCTCGGTTGAGAACTTGACAAAGTAAGGAAAGGGGTCAGGGCTCGAGGCGGCGATAGACGACCTCCTATTTCCGACGGATGAGCCCCGGTCGCTGACGAAGTCTGCTGGTAGGTTGAGTGTGGCCTCGAGCAGACTAGGCGGCGTCAATGAGTGGTCTATCGGACTGATTGATGGCGTTTGCGTCTTGCGGCTGCCGCTGGATCCCTTTCGCGATGAGCTCCTTCGCTGAAAACTCGGCACTCTTGAAAGTCCCGCTGCGTTAGAATTCGATGTCGGCTCCCAGCTCATGTTATCACCGGAGCCTCCGTCCACTGAGCCCTCAAGAAGACTGCACTGGGTGTTGTGCCTGATACAGGCGCCACACGGCTTGTTCTCATCGCACTGGGTGAAGAAGTGTCAGCCGGGCCGCGTTCGATATACAAGATGATTTGTGAGTGGTAGAGAGGTTGACGAGTGTGCATGTGTATGTGTATGGAGGAAAGGTGGCAAGTACTTTTACGCGACGCTGTTTACACCTTGCACAGCCACCGCGAGACTTCTTGTACCCTAGGCGCGGCATCTTGCAGCAGGCAGAATAAGCAGCCCTTCAGCTATTCCTTCTCAGACCTGGGCTCTTATCCTAGATTGGCGCAAAGGGACAACTGCTGCCGTTACTTCCCCAACCTCGCGTCCGATGAAGAGTGGGCAGGCTGGACCCCAGACAGGCGAGCGAAGTCCCTTTGGGCTGCCAGATGAGAGAACCCTCACGATTTGGGGGACACCTAGACCTCAAACCCCCTTGCTACAGGAATCCGATGAGAGCGATGAACAGGGGAAGGAGGCGGCAATCTGACGAATCGGTTGAGTACCAGTGACGAGATGTCAGCAAGATGTGGCTCTTCTTTACTTCAAGAGCGGCGCGGTCCGCTAAAGGTACCGCAGGCAACGATTCTTTGGCGTGTCGTTGGAAGTCTCGACAAGCAAGTCGAGGAGACCGAAAGCGAATATGTGGGGTTGAGAGGATGGATGGATGGTTGGTTGGTGGATGTTGAACGGTAAATGGGTTGCGACTGAAAGAGGAGAGGTAAGTCGGGGGAGATGAGCGCCGGGGCCGGAGATGGTCTGTGGTGTTTTCTGCAGCGGAACGGCTGAGGTAATGGCTTTGTGTGTCGCCGGTAGCGTGAATAAGTGATGGATGTAGTGTAAGGTAGTGTACTCAGGTGAGTACGAGTAGTGTTGATGTGATGTATCTATGGTCCTGTCTGTCGTTGGGGAGGAAGCTTTCTGCTGGCGCGACGAAGCTGTAGTTGAGTTCAATTCCGAATGGGGCCGGTTTTGAACACACACCCAGAACGAAGCGCGGAGCAAGCCACTCGAGTTATATCGTGAAGGGAGACGCGAGCGAAGCAGTGACCAGTGACCTTGACGGGGAAGATGGTTCTTGGGATTCTCGGAGTGACTGGGAGTGAGTCTGCCCCGTCCCGTGCTGGGCAGCGCCGGGGCGGGTATTGAAGAAAAGCTGGCCCCAAACTGCGCCTTGCTGACGAGTCAAGCCGAAGCACGGTTGCGTGCGTCAGAAACACAATAACATAGCGGCTCGTACGGATCTGGAATGGCGTGTGCGTGGAGAAAATGAAACGAACAAGGCCGTATGCTGCCCGTTCCTATTGGAGCCTAGCCCTGTTGTTGACTCTCGAGTGTAAAGATTGAAGGGAGGGGATGGGCAGGATTGTAAAGAAGCAAGAGTGGTGTGTGTCGGTGTGTACAGTTACGTTTCGTCTAAGCTATCATCAGGCCGAAGGACTCTTCCTATGTGGTGCCAGTGGTGGTGGCTCAGGCTCCGGCCCAGGCTCAGGGGTGCCACGAGAGGGGCGGCACTCTAATAAAGATTCAACACCTCTCTCGAGATCCATGTTCGCTAAATGACGATCCACGTCGGGTTGGGAGCTCCTGATCCTACCCGTTGGAAGCACTAGTAGGGAACTACTACTAACTAGGAGGTATTCATAGACATGCAGACTGAATATCACGCATGTGGCCAAGAGCCACGGCATCAAGACGTCAATTCCTCCACCAAGCCTCCATCGACGTCGGCATGCGTTGCGTGGAGTGGCATACCCAAATACATGTATTGGGTGGGCAACGCAACACACGCAATACGTGTATGGCTGGGATCATCCGCGCCGCTCAACCACTCAACGGTAACGCAGATGAGATAAGTCAGTGTGGCAGCATAGCATTCTGTCACCAAGGTTCCTACCAAGGTTCCTCCCAAAATTATCCTCCCGTCTTGGCCAGTGCCCACGCCATCACGCCGTGATCCCGGCGACGAGATTTGTGTTAGGCTTCCGGGGTTAACGGGGCCTTGCCATGCCCCTTTACCTCCATGAACCCTAAGCTCCCGCTACTACCCGGTCCCCTGTGTCCATCAATCCAAATCTTTCTTGACGGCTGTCAGCCCGGCAGCAAGGCACACTTGCCATCCCTCCCCTTTCCCCTCGTACCTTACCTGTTGCTACGGATAGCCACAACCTTTCCGGGGGCGTTACAGACTACTATCTGTAAGGCTGCATTCCACCTCGCCGACTTATATCCCAAACGAGATCTATCGAGGGCATAAAACGGCCCAATGTCCCATTCTACCGGCAAGGACGTGCACTCAAAGGA
This sequence comes from Colletotrichum simmondsii, assembly GCA_001563135.1. NCBI lineage: Eukaryota > Fungi > Ascomycota > Sordariomycetes > Glomerellales > Glomerellaceae > Colletotrichum > Colletotrichum simmondsii. The sequence goes on from JFBX01000910.1 coordinate 14,602, forward strand.
AATCAGCTCATCTACATTCGTGGGGCGCTAGCTAAGCATTTTTCGTGGCGCCAGCCCACTAGCCACGGGGTCGGAGAGTATCGATGAAACCGAAACCGAGCGAACCCTGAAAATCTCTTCTAGAAGAACAATGATCTTCTGTGCCCTGGTGTCGTCGTTCTTAAACTGTATCCATTTGATCGCAACCAACATAGCCCCACGGAGTCGCGGGTTTTTATCTTACAGAGATCGAAATTTCTACTCCTAGCCATACTCTAAAGGCCATGCATATTTCCGGGTTTGTAGTCTCGTGGCTTGGCTTCGGAAACTGAAGTCTTTGGTTATGTCGTGTTCGTCGCGTTTGTCGCATCCGTCGTGTTCGTTGTCGTATGGCGTCGGTCCTGTCATTCTTGGGCGATGAAGTGGCTGAGCCACCCGAAAAAATTTGTTCATCGGGTATGACGGATACAATCTGATGATCGCAAAGATTGGATATCATGCCGTTCAACAGCCAAACATGTTTGGATCATTATCAACATGATTCTTCTGCTCGCTCGCTCACTCTATCTCGCTCTCGACTGGTTGGGGGTTTCCGAATCTCTCACGGCAATCTTAGTCAGTTCAGACCACCAACATTCTCGCGGAAACAGTCCCTTGTTCTGAAACCGCCATCCTGGGTTCCATGTTCCTTCAACGTCGTTTAGGCCCCAGATTAAGCGCGATGGAACGATTCATCCCGCGCAAGGACTCATCCGGGATCGACGAAGCGTTAAAAGCTTACTTTGATCCCGCCCACCACCCGCCGCGGCGCCCAGGTTTCTGAAAGGCCCCTTCATCGGCCAAGTCGTCTGCTGGCGTCTACAATGTACCGCCGCATCAAATCTCATACAAACATGGGACGTAGCGGCTCTCACTTGTTCGGGCTGAAAATGCAGGTGTCAGATGTCATTACCGAGAACCTGTGTCAATAAAAAGAGCTATAATAGCGACGGCAGCGATTAGATCTTCCCAACTTTAGGGGTTGCGATCCGACTGAGTTCGTTACAAAAAGGTTCCGATGACCAGAGCCCGGATCGTGGCCGAGACTTCAGTGGAGCCTACTCTATTTGCCAGTCGTTGAGTGCGTAGTCCCTCTACACAACACCGTTCCTGTCCTATGCAAAGGGTCCAAGGCGATCACCGGACGATCTGATTTCGGCGCAAAATACCACCAGACAAGGCATCGAAGAGCCTGAGTGGATGGATTTGCCCTTCTATCTGATCCCTATAGTCTCAGCCCTTTGAGAGAGACGATTATCTAGACCACACTTCTCAGATCGTGTATCGAAACCAAGGCACATTATCTGCGAGCTCAGCTTCCAGCTCCTTTTGCTCTGCAGTCAACTCCTGTACTCCGGCCTCACTAGCAACTTGGTCTCTGCGGGCGTTCTCCCTTCTGCACCATGTGGTCATGAACAACGTCAAGAAGAAGGCCATGCTAGGCAAAGTTAGCACGCGTCATCACTGGCCAAAGTGTCATTATGGTTCTTTCTTACCTCACAAAGCCAATGAGAATGCTGTGGCCGGTAGTGTAGCGAGGTCCATCCCGGCTAAGGTAGACGTAAGACGCGATGATGCCGCCGCAGTTACCACCCATGACTTGCATTGCAATACCGGTTCCCCGCTTCAGACTTCCGCCGATGTTACTGCTGTTCCAGGCGAGACCAAGTGGGATTTGTGGATAGATGCCTTAGTCATGACAGATTAGCATGTAAGGTATATAGACTTTCGCCGCATCAGGACGACGGGTGTAGAAGCTTACCGATGGCGGCAAAAATGGTGCCGGCATATTGCGCAGAGGACTTGCTGGTACCGACCAAGAGACCGAAGCCCAGGATTCCCACCAGCTGGAAGCCCATCAGGAAGATACCACGCTGTCTCACGCGATCCGCATACCAACTGGCGGCGATCGTGAAGATGCAAGCGAAGCAATACGGCGGCACCGACATCAGTTGAGCGGTGTTGGAGGTGTAGCCCATGTTCTTGATAATGGTTGGTAGGAACAAGGCAATCGAGTAGATGGGGCAGAAGCCCGCCATGCAGATGAGCATGTGGATGTATATCTTCCAATCCTTGATGGCCTGCCAGACATACTTGATATTGAACTCGTTAGACAAGTGGCCTGAGTCAACTTGCAGCCGGCGTTGGACTTCAGATCGCTCCTTCTCCGAAAGGAACTGTGCTCTATCAATGATGACGGTCAGCTCATGCTCCACGTCCAACGTTGTCTGGGTATTCAACGTACGTGGCAGGATAGTCGTAGATTGCCCAGTACGCAGTGAATGACACCAAGATACTCAGAAGACCCTCAAGGATGAAGATCCATGCCCAGGCCGAGAGACCGCCTACTCCGTGCATCTCGGCAATTCCTCGCGCAAGGATACCACCGAATGCACCGGCGAGAGTCGCTGCAGAGAAGAAGAGAGCCATTCTGAAGCCACATTCGTTTCGGCAGTACCTATGCAACCACGTGTTAGACCCTCGTCCACAACAAGGACGTGCTCATCGGAGCATCAGAGGGGAGACCTCACCATTGCGTGATGTAGTAGTTGACGCCGGGAAACAGACCACCCTCAAAAACTCCGAGAAACACTCGAGTCGCCATGAGCCCTGAGTAGTCCTTCACGAATCCTTGCCCGATCATCGACGCGGACCAGCAGACCATGATGAATGTCAGCCAGATCGACGGCCGAAGGCGCTTCATCATCATGTTGCTCGGGATCTCGGCCGCGATATAAAACGGGAAGAGAATGGCAAGGCAGTCATTGTACTGGATTCCCTTCAATTTGAGGTCCTGCTCCAAGTGGTCCAACCTAGCATTTCCGATGTTCGTCCTGTCGAGGAAGCAGAGGCTTGATCCAGGTTAGTACCAGTGTCGTATGGCCGGATGCTGAGGTGGCATTGGCGCAATGTCTGTGCGACGACTCACAGGTAGATCAGACTCATAAAGGGAATGATGTGCCAGTCTAGCTTCCTCAAAAGCTTCTTAGTCGCATGTTGGTCGAAGGGCAGCGACTCGCCGACTTCGATTGATTCGGTGCGAGCTTGTTTTTCTGATACTTGGGCGCTATCGGACTCCATTTTGACAATTGAGTAGCTCGAGAGCAGGACAGAAAACCGGGGAAACCAGATCAGACGAACTTCTGGGGCAGACGACTTGGCTTTGTGGGGGAGGATGCGACTGCCGAAGTCAAGCTTTTAACTCCATCTCGAACCCTCACCAAGATTTAAACCTCCCTGTCAGCACGTCTTATCAAAGCCCTAGTGATATTGCCACCGCCAGCAGGGCAAGCAACACGCAGGCTGACTGGATCTAGCCCTGGAAGGATTCATAAATGGAACATGCAGGTAAGACAGGAGGTTGGACACGCACTCGGGTATCTGGCCAATTGGTCTGGACCAGCAAGCCTGCATGCATCTCGCAAAGGTTAAAGGCCGATGGGAGAGGGATTTCACCCGTGACCGCTGCGGGCCGAGTACCAATGAATCAACACCCGCGAGATCTGTTGCAACCTTCCCAAAAAAGCGATGAGACTGGGGTGACATCGGGGTTCTCGTTTCCTATATCTGGTTACCGTTGGTCTGGTTTTTCTGTCCTGCGACACAAGAGAACGCCCAACGGACAAATCGTCGCTTACCGCCGAGACAAGATAGGCGTGCTCATCACTCTGCCAAAAGGGCCAATTGCTGATGGGCGGATGCACGTCGGAATGCATGGTGATGAATAAGAAATGTGTCGGGCTGAGAGACAGGGTCTTGATGCCTCGGCTGGCCGCAGAAGGGAGAAATTCAAGGGATCCTAGTAGGCTTCTAATAGGACACGTGGGAAAACCAGCAGTAAGATCACGTATTCCGCAACAGGGCGTTTTAGTCGACGCGCATATCAAGGTACGGAAGGCACCCTGATGCTCATCGGCATACAAATCCGGAAGATGCATCCTTGTCAGCAATAACATTATCTTTGACCTTGTGACACACGAGAGTACCTGCATCATCCTAAGGTGCCTTACGAAGAGATGACAATATCAGGTTCATATTGGCCCTCGGAATATCACGCCAGTCTCTGTTTCGTCTTTCTCAATCGCTCATTTACGACATGATTTGAGTGTGCGGGTTGTTGGTACTTCAGGAAATTGAGCAAGGCATACATGCATGCTCTTTCCTCCCTCGATACTGAGGGTCTTAGGCGTTTGTTCGGTTCTAATGCACTTCCAGAAAGTGATTCGCTGAGGGCAGTCTGAAGAACCTCGTCAGCGTCACAATCCTATGGCAGATGCGAATGCCCTTTCATTCTATAAGACGTGAACTCTTTACAATACAATCTCGCGCCTGCGACCGCCTGTAACGCGTTCATTTCATGAGCTGCAAAATCAACTACATCGGCGGTGTCAGCGCCTACCTACTTTAGATAACTACACATACCTAACACTACTGACAACATCGTAGATGCTCCCCCAAGCCGTACTTAAGGCAGCTATCATCCATAACACCCTGCTTTCCGGTACCCACTTATCGATGATGGTGAAATCGCAGAACGTAGGTCAAGTCACGCTAGTAACTTTATGTTGATGAATCATAAATAACTTTACGATTCCGGTCTTAGTCCAATTCTTCTTGGCTCTTTTGCGACTGGCCAATATACCTTGAATTAGGAACATTGAGAACGCTCTGCAACGTCATACTAAGACATGTCACAGCAGTCCTTTGCTATCTCGGCGAGTTGATTGATCAAGTTCGGACTGCATCTTCCTTACGGCTCGAGACTCGACAACAAATGCCTCTTAATACGGTCTTCAAGCCAAAGAAGTGATGAGAAGAATGCACATCAGAGTATGGCCGTACTAAGAGTTGGAAGGCACATTTGAACGGACTCCTTGGACGCTGGTGAACATGCTGACGAGGCTCGGTCCCCTGTACGGTAGCAAAACGCTCGGTGCGTGATAACAGTATACATGTTTAGTGCGCAGAGGCAGCCTAAGAATCTTTAGAGGGGCAGCTCGCCAGATTTCGATCCGCCCTAATCAGAAGTGCAAGATCTGATATACTTTGAGTGGAAGCGGGCCTGATACTAGTTGTACCTGGCTGAGTTTTGTCTGCCTAGCACCAGATGAAGCTCTGACAGCGTTCAATATATTTCACAAATGACAGAATATAACTGAAATGATCCCAGTCATGACGAAATGCAAGAGCCTTTTTGGGGCTACCATGCTGTGCACTGCTGCCGTTTTGATACGGTGGTTGTAGATTCTCTGTTCATTCGGCTGGTTCAGGACTCAAGGCGAAGCCTCATTCCGACATAGCATCGATAGGGGGACCGGTTAGTACAGTGCACATGCATCTATGTTGAAACTCAGGTCTCTCACGGAACAACCGGTGAGATCGGAAAAGGCCTGTTGTGTTAATCGAGATTGATACGACCAAGTAGGAGACACTTCCAGCCCCAACGAAGTCCATTCGAATTTTACCAACATGCACTCAATGACTCTTTTCGTCACTTGATTCGACGAAAACAACGCTCTCTTTCATAGTCATCTGATCAATTCCGGGCCATTTACTTACTTATCTATGAATGTCTCGTGACTAAGTAGTTAGTGGAGCTAGTGAACTAGATCGTCAACACCGTTCGGACTGATATAGATCATATCAATCGACATTGGCGCAAGAAATCTGTGAAATTATGAGCACATGGAGCAATCGGCGAATTGCTACTGATTCAAGGCATCTTAACATCGTGGTTCCACCACTAAGCTCGCACGAATCATCTTCATCGTCTAGGTAAATGAGAACCTGTTCCACGTGCAGAAAAGACGCAGTGATGAGGAGTCTCGGGAGTTAATGACTCGAAACCCGCCTGGAAACCCGCCTCCGAACCCGCCTCCAGGACGCTCGATTCACCGCCTGGTCTGACAATGAGGACCTGGATGCTTCCCGCCGGCGGGAGAGGCCCATACAGTGGATTCGGCATGACGGGAGTGCATCACTAGGGAGAAGCCCGGTCAATTGCAATGGTGATCTAGCAAATTAAGGTCATGACGGAAAAGGCACGCACTTAAACGCCATGGGGATGAAGATAATGCTATCCTGCCTTCTTGTCACATCATCTGTCAGATTGCGGATATGACCGATAGGGTCACGCAAGTGTCAAATCTTCATTTCCTGCAGCTTCCTATGCCGTTGCTACGCTATCGGCGTGGGAGGGCTGCGGCATGGCGGCACAGTGCCAAGATTGGTTTCGCTTGGCTCTCCTCTCACGATTATTATGCAACGCTGTGTCCTTCATTTGATCAATCAATTGAGCTGGATGAAAGTTTACTGTCTTGTCGGTAGCAGGCGCATCTTGATTCTTCGGCTGAAGTCTGTCTTCATAAGTCAATTGATTATTATTCCGTTTGGGCTAGACTTCATTTTACCAGAAACAGCGAGCATTTCCCAAGACCAAACATTGTGCGACCCCGGATTGGCTAAGGTTAATGACTTGCCTGAGCTAGTAAACTCTCACGATCGCAACGCCAGGTAAGGCAAGCCAAGCCTAGAGGTAGGCGCAAGCTGAGTGCTAAATTGCAAAGGATTGGGAAACTCAACCCAGTGCACGAAAGATAACGGCTTCTACAGCTGGGGACGGCCCTTGCCTCAAAGTCTAAGTGCAAAATAGGCATGCGGCAGCACGTCTTCGCCATGGGTTTGGGGCACGCTAAGCAACCGTTGTCGCACCGGTGTGCGGCATGTGGCCAAGCCATGGTAGAGGTCCCGGCCGAACAAGTCCGGAGTACGCGGAAGGCCGACCAACGGTATCCGTCTGTTCCATCACACCTTACGATGATGAGCCAAAGCTTGGTTCCAGGACCCCTTGATTACTCCAGGTAATCTGCAGCACTTGGCGTGGCTTGAGGCGGGCGCTTGACTCAGGGAACACCTCGTTAAAGAAGCGCGGCTGTGGCGTTAGCGTAACTGGGCCAATTCACGCCGACCCGAGCTCTTCGTTCTCGTGGTTCCGCAAGGTCGCACCATCGCACATGACCTTTGAGAAGCTCAACTTTGAGGAGGAAGATATGACTTGTCATATTTGCGGGTGTGGCTGCGGATAGCTCAATCAACATCCCGTCTCCGGGTTACGTCAACATCCTGATTCTTCATCGCTTTTTCTTCAGAGTCCGGGCCCGCGTTTGCGACTATCGCGTGGGGACTTTGACGTGATTCAACTTAATTGCTCCACAACTAACCCCATGTGAAGGCATCCGCGCGCAGACTTGAATCGCACGCGCTCTACACGTGGTTAGCCACATGGAGCCAAAATGTGATAGCGGGCGGGGTGTTTGTCAACTCGTGCGGGTGCATGAGGCAAAGGCAGGGCAGCTTGCGCCAGAGTGGATAAGTCGATAGAGTGCTGCTTGCAGCAAGCCGCCAGTAATCACCACGATATTTGAGTTTCTTTATATTGATCAAGCAATATGATCTGCCCACCCGTTTCTCAGTGACCCAGAGAGATGGCCGGAAAGGTTGCACGGGCTCACTAGACGGCATGTCAACTTGAAACCCCGACCCAGCGGACATCGGACGAACCAATGGACCTCGTTGCCGGCACCAGGGTTCATGATTCAGACTTAGATTCACCCCGCCCACCATAGTGGTCGCTCATGCCGAATTGAGCTGCGAGGCTCATAGCGTTTTGCCTTGTTCGGAGACTATTGTAACCCCAACTCAGGAATACTCGCGTGGGTCGAATCAATATCAGACGGTTTGCATGCATGTGTAGTATTTCTGGGCTCTCTGCCAAGATGCAGATGACAGACTCGCAGGGCTCGCGTACAAGATAACCTAGTCGGAAATAGACATTGACCAACGGTTTGCGGATTTCCAAGGGCATTCGAATCTTGGATCCGGGCTGTCAAGTCCGTCCGAGGCACGATGATTCAACATACTTATCTCGTGGCCAAGCACTCCTCTGGGTCAACTTCCGTCTTATGCGTGCTTCCTGGAGACGCCCAAAGCCGCATTTAGGAGCGATGCCCCGAGTCTCCCGAGACGTATAATCGGGCTGGATAACATTCTTCAGGTGAACAAGACCTCGATTGGTCCCAGTGTTCTGGTTCTTCCACGTTTTACCTAACCATGAAGAACCACGTGCGGTGGTTCCTTGCGCTGCTACCTTGGGTAGCAGGTACCGTCCTCGGCCAAGACAGCACCAATACAGCAACTTCTCCGTTGGAGCTTATGTCTCAGATCCCTCAATGCGCCGTGAGTGTTGATACCTTCAGCCTCCAGTCAACTTCATCTCACCCCAGGATAGGTTTCTTGTGTTACGACAGCGTTCTTCAGTTCAGGCTGCGGACTGGACAACATCGCCTCATGTGTTTGCACCAACGTCACCCTCCTAGATGGATTATCTGGATGCGTGCAAACATCGTGTACATGGCAAGATCAGCTTTGTGGGTTCTCATCCGAGCCTACCTAGCCTGGGTTTCACTGACAGATTCTAGCATTATCTTACATGACAGATGACCTGTGCCGTCCTTACCCCCACCCATCTCGAGATACCGAGATCAAGTTGGTTGTTGCAGTGTTGGCGGTGATAACCTTCCCGATTGTGATATTAAGGCTGGTTTCAAGATGGATAATAGCAAGCCGCTTAGAGCTTGACGATTGGATGACGATCGTCACTGCCGTAAGTTGATTGGTGCTTCAGCTATTTTCTACTGGCCCACGGCAACTGACACTTGCTCTAGGCTATACTAGCCACCACCCTTGGTTGCGTAGTTGCGAGTGAGTATTCAATGCATTGATCTTCATCGCTTCGGGTTCAACACAATTACTGACTTTACAAAGCCGCCGATCTTGGCTTCGGGCTTCATTATTGGAACGTGAACCCAGAAAATGCCCAGACGATCCTTCAAGTAAGTTGAACTTATGTCGCGCTTCTACTTAGCTCAATGTCACTAATGGACTCATCCTAGCTCTACTACGCAGTCCAAATGCTTTACATCGTCGTCCTCATCCTGGCGAAGCTGTCCATTATTGCCCTCTTCGCCCGCGTCTTCCCCGATCGCAAGTTTCAAATCATCAACAAACTGGTGTTTGTATTCCTCGCTGGCCATGGACTGGTCTTTCTCTTCGTCATCATGTTCGAATGCACACCCATCGCTGGAATCTGGGACCGAACTATCGAGCGGAAATGCGTCAATGTCAACGCCGTTGCTATGTCCAGCGCAATTCTCAGCATCGTTGAGGATATCGTCATTTTTGCTATGCCCATCCAGCAGCTCAGCAGGCTCCAATTGGGTTTCAAAAAGAAGATTGCGGTTGGCTTCATGTTGAGTCTTGGATCATTGTAAGTCCTAACGCTGCATTGAAATTTTGATTTTTTTTTCCAGCCAACTCATATCTCTTTCAGCGCATGCATCACTTCCATCGTGCGATTGCGCTGGCTCGTATTGTTTGCTGAGTCTTATGACACCACATGTAAGTTTCAGGCGCTAGACTATATCCCGAGCAGAGGACTGACATAGCTAGGGGATAACGTCGATGTGGTGACATGGAGCATGACCGAGATCTCGTGCGCCTTGATGTGCGGTAGTCTTCCTGCGTTACGACCTCTTCTCAAGAAGATCCCCGGACTTCTCACGACTATCCGAGGCACACGCCCGACGGTTGAAGCCAAGGAAACTTTGAACAGGGCAAGCAGCCGGCTTTCATTCGGAGACAAGAAACCTGTCGCTCCAGCTCCCGTCATTACATCACGACACCGATCGGTACCATCCCCCGAGCCCTCGCCTTCGGAGGACTCATTCATGATCAAGGTTCACATTTCGGAACATCTCGATCCGAGGATGAAGCCACTGCCACCAGCGCCATTACAGCCGCTTAGTTACCAGCCTCCGTGGAGAGATAGCGCCACATTGCAGGCTCCTAGAACGCCGATGACCCCGATGAGCATCAGAAGTTTCCGAAGAGAGGCAAATGCAGAGTATGAGTTAGACTTGAGAGGGGTCGTAAATACGAAGACCTGGATGTAGAAGGCGAGCATGACTTAAAGATACCCATTTGATACATACTATGATAGAGGTTGATACCCCAGGTTTGACGTAGAAATTATTTCATATCCAATAGAGCATTAGTTTTATTAGTTTTACCTGCCTTACTTAATTACCAAAAACGCTGCGAGTTAAACGCGGAGGAAAGCTGGGGTCTACGACGATCATGCGCGTTACAGAACGCTAGAGAGATGTTTGAGCCAGAATCTATGACAAGACACTTTATCTCTTCCGCGTCGATTTGGTGGAAAGTCGTGAATGAAGTTCATTCTGTGGCGGGATTTAGGAGATCAATGAAGGGTTGGATCTAGGCATGGTGGCTCGGGCGTTGAGTGGGACGGCGATGTTTGCTTCTGTGTCCGAAATGAGAAGTTCAAGAGCGTTTGAGATAATAACGTTGGATATGTTCATGTAACCCTCACACTCTAAGCCAAATAATAGCCTGCAGTAAGTTGAAATAAGAAAGGTTCAATTGATGAGATCTTGAACAACAGTGGATTCATCTCATCGGGAGAGTGAGTGCTGCTCGGCCAATCAAACCGGATCAATTCTCGGATCAAATACGATAAATCATCCGAGACCCCGAAAGCGAGGCCATGGACCCACGTGCGGGGAGGCTGCCGAACAGCTTTCGATCAGGTCAAGTAGACATTCTGCAATTCTTCAAGCTCTTTGAGGCGCTGGATTATGTGTCGACTAATCCAATGCTGACACTCAGCTACCCCAAACTGATGCCAAGCGACGTCATATGCGGAATGCGCTCGTAGGAATGGACGAGGCCGTCCCACTCGAGCTACCGTCCCATACCTTACCAAGCCGCTACCCAGCCTAACCGAATCCACGCTCGACGAGCGCCGCCCCACGATCGCGAACCATGAATGACGGCCAGAACGAGACCGGCCCGACAGCATCAGTATGCACGGCGTCGGACAAGCACACGAGCGGCAGTGGCTGCTGCTGCGGGACGTGCCGCAAGAACAAGAGAAGATCTCATAAAAAGTCTCGCAATGGATGCCACAACTGCAAAAGGAGAAAAGTCAAGGCGCGTCTCTCCGTGCTTCCTCGCGAAGCTGAATCGCTGTCCAAACACGCATTCCGCGCAATTGGGCTCTGAATAGTAATCAAGGCTGACCGTTATGGATCTGCCAGTGCGACGAGACCAAGCCCGAATGTGGCAACTGTCTGAGATTCTCGATGCACTGCGACTTCGCTCCTCCGCCCACGAACCTACTCACTCAATCTCCTACCGACCTGTCGCCACCGGCGCCGCCACCGGCACCGCGAAAACGGGGCCGTCCTCGAAAGGACTGGGACGCCGTCCGGAAGTTACCGACACCGAGTGCCTCCGAATCCGATGCGACCAAGACACCGCGTACACCAGCGCCTACAACGTCCGCCGAGCCCTCCTTCTCCTCCATCGCCCCGGCGGTGTTAAACCGGGACGATCTCGAACTCCTGCATCACTACATGTGCCATACAGCAATTACTCTTGGTGAAGCACGTGTATGGCGAGAACATGTGCCCCGGCTGGGCTTCCAACATCAATACGTCTTCCACATGGTCCTGGCGATATCAGCCCAGCACCTCGCTAGACTCCGGCCATCAGAGGCCCTGCGCTACGAGACCCTCGCAGAGCGGCACTCCACAAGTGCCCTACCGGCGATCACGAGCCTTATGCCGAACATCAATGTAGACAACTGTCAAGCGCTTTACCATACCACGGTGCTCGTCTGTCTATACACGTTTGCGAAGAAGCCAAGCCCAGGGCATCTCCTAGTCGTCGCAGCGGACGGCGAGGTTCCTTGGTGGGGCTTACTCCGAGGAGTCCGTATAGTCGTCCAGAAGATGGGCATACAGGCCATCATCGCGGGCTGGGATGACGGAAACATATCTTTCGAACATACCTGGACTCACTGTCCGCCATTGCCCGCCCCCGTGCACAAGATGGTATCATGGGAACAACGGTTCGAAGAGATCGCCGATCTGGTGGCCACCACGCCTGAGCCTGAGCGTCAAATGTACACGATCTCACTTGATTTGCTCAAGGACTGCTTCAAGCAAACATTTGGCACCGAAGCAGAGCCGGAGGCGCACGTCCAGGGCCGATTTGAGGTCGTTATGCGCTGGCTGTATAGCATGAGCGACGACTTTGTAACTCGCATCCAGCAAAAGGAAGCGCTATCCCTGATATTGCTGGGGCACTTCAATGTCCTGGTCCAAACCCTCGAACATTTCTGGTTCATGCAAGGCTGGTCGGAGCATCTCATGAAAGGGCTGTTCCTTTCTTTACCATCTCAGTATGCCCAATGGCTTCAATGGCCAGCCGAACAGATCAAGAAGCCTGGGTCCGTCGACCACGGTGTGCTTTCAGTTCAAAAGATGATTGATTGAAGCTTCGCCTTCTTGATGAATCGCAAAAACGTTCCTGAACGTATCGGTGCTCGCTGCCGACCAAGAACGGGGACCTAATGGGTCTTAGCCAGCGAGCCATCGTCAGACTCTCGGCGACCTTCCGACAACATCACTCCATGGACTTGAGAGCGCCAGGGCCGATCAGCATCGACCCCATAGAAGGAAGAGCAGGTGACCAGACGAATGCGTCGAGGACAGGATGGAGGTTGGGTTCCCTGCACCGCTTCTGGTCCATATTGCGGCGTCTTTTTTCGGCGACACGGATTCGTGCCGGAATCGTGCAATCATCCACAGTTTGTTGGTTTAAGAGATTGCGCCTGCATGATCTTGCGCGTCCTACGTCAGCCTGCATCCGATCTTGCAATTGCTCGTCTCGTCAAGGTAAGTTGGCCACTTTTCGGGAAGGTCTTTGTAACTGACAAGTAACGACTCCAGCGCGAATTACGAGCAAGACTGCGCCGCGGACCGAAGACTGGGGTTTGGAGGATCCGGGATGCCAATCTCGTCGTTGGCAAACCTGGTTGTTGGTACCGCGGTCATGGGTAGACTGCTTCAAGCGTGCTCACACCGCTTCAAAGTCCCCATCGGAATCAGGGGCAGCGTCGCAGGTTGCTGCGCCTCTTCCAATAGCGAGGCGTCTTGTCCTACCTCGACCCAGCGACTCGGAATCGATGGGTATGGGACCAGCGGAGCACAGATCCAGGGACACGGAGCAAATCGGCCTTTGGTGGATCGGATCCAAGCAAGGGTGTGGCAATCATCCTACTGGGCATCCATGTCGAAACAATCGAAACGAGTGGTTGGTTTATGTAATTTACGTGGCAGAGAGATGGAGGGCAGGGCAGATGGTTTTACCCGTCGTTGGGAACACCACCCCGCGTCGAAGCATCCGGAGCAGCAAAATGGCGACGGCCGGAACAGCAGAGATCCAGTCCGCTTGGCCACTAGTAGTAGGCCTGCACAGAAGCGCCCTTCACACGGCCGTTTCCGCCAGGGGAATATAGTTTCTGACCGCTACTCTGCCGAAACCCCGGGTTTGGGGGCTCTCTCACATCTCCAGAATCAGTGCAACTGCTCCTGCTCCTTTGCGACTTTGCGACTTTGCGATCACCCCTTCGTGATGGCCAAGTCGTCAACCCTGATCCAAGATCGCCCGCATGAACCCCTTGTCACGAGACCGTAGGCTCGGAACAGGAATCCATCGGCTGTTCCACATAGAGAGGGTTCGTCCATTGAGAACTCCCGTAAAAAACCTTAAATCAGGCGGTGAAGAAGTCTATCATCCTTCTCTTGAAGCTTGTCGATGCAACGCTGGCCTTTCCACGTACTAGAATATCCGTAGAAGCATTCCAGACTCCTGGTCCCTGGCTGAGTCTAGCGCTATTGAGCTAATTCTCCGAGGGCACGTCCATAGGATCACCAGTTAAACGACCCTGGACGGTGATCTAGTGCTCATTGTGGCTCGATTTGAGGTAATGGCACTAGTTTCAGAGTTTCCAAATTCGTGGTAGAAAAGATCGAAATCCTTTTGCGAGTTGTTCGGGTACATGTAGTCGTGGGTTTCTTTGATGCAAGCGCGGACGGTTGGCTCCCAGACCTCCCCTTCGACGCCAAGCGAGTGCGCAAGTTGCCAGAGCAAATCAATACTCGTTCTTTTACGACCAATCACAAAGAGACTATTCAGAAACAACATTGAACAGTCTTTGCATATGAAAAACGCTGAGTTGAACATCGTTGCTGGGTTCAATCTTCCCTCGTAGTGAGATCTGATGCCAAAATCCCGTCCCAGACCACCCGTGAAGCCATGTCGACCGACCACAACCCACCCAAATCGTCTCAAATCGATTGGAAATCAATCCATGGCTTCAAGAGACATGTTTGCTTTATTTTGGACCCCTTTCACATTCTCAATTGCGACCAACGGCACTTGTTGGCGGTGGCGGACGGGGCCGGGATGCCCTGATCGCAATTGCGATCGAAGATTGCTTCTTAGTCGTAAGCCGCCCCGTTGAGCCATGGATCGACTCCCTCTTCCTCTCTCATTCTGAAATCACCTTCAAGAGTGTTCTAAAGTTGTTCACGACTATTTGTTGTCTTTTCCCATCATCTAGGATCCGGTATTTGCGCGTTTGTGTGTAGTTCCGGGTTGATGGCTGCTCTTTATGTCTATCTGACTTGAACCGAATGGTGCTCAACAACACGCCAAAGAGGTGAGTTATCCCCAATCGGGTGTAAGCCGAACCATATCCTTGGCCATGGAAATACGCTATAATCATTGAGAGTTTTGAACTAACTTTATCGATTCGGTCGAGGGTAGATCTACAAGATCGCAGGGTCATTTTACTCGGCAGCAACAGCCTTCATATTCACTCGGCTCGGTTGTCAGCAGCGACCCAAAGTACATTGGACCAAGCAACAGACTCACAGAAGCGTGGGTTCGGGAACAGCAAGCCACATTTCCGGCAAACCTCATCAAGCTCTCCGAGCAAGGATTCAAAACCGAGGCCAAGGTCACTGAACATCGTGTTCAGCGCATTTACCAGATAGGAGAAGAGGTCACAGAGAACCTCGCAGCGTTTCAGGAGCCAAGAAAACCACACTTTTGGCCGTCTAGCAATCATGGGCGAGAACAGCAAGCGAGTCCGGCAGCGAAGCCGTGAGTCTGTCACTC
Organism: Colletotrichum simmondsii; assembly: GCA_001563135.1. NCBI lineage: Eukaryota > Fungi > Ascomycota > Sordariomycetes > Glomerellales > Glomerellaceae > Colletotrichum > Colletotrichum simmondsii. The sequence continues at coordinate 29,731 of JFBX01000910.1, forward strand.
ACGGCAAGTCCAGCCAGGTTTTGGAGGTCAAGCGACCCAAACTTAGCACCAATGTCCCTGTCGATGTCATCCAACAACCTACTCCCCAGTCACCAATGGGCTGGTCTAGCATGAAGGACTTCCTCATGACAGAGCTCAGAAGGGAGATGGGTCTACCCCTGCACCGTCACCAATCCAAGGACAACGTTGATGAGAAAAGCGTCAACTTGGCCTGCCCTCTTTTTATCAAAAACCCGGCAGCATTTACTCATGTCCGAAACTCCTGTACTGATGGAAACATCAAGGGTGGGATCGGTAAATTGATGTAAGTTTACGACCCCTGTCCAAGTCATGCAGGTATGGCGTACTGACTTACCCAACCCAGCGAGCACATCAAGCGAGTTCATCTGAGAAGTGACAAGCAGTGCCATCACTGTGGAGCCCGATTCGGCTCAAAGCCAGCGGAATCCAAGTCATCACACTCGCGCAGCTGCACCAAGGTGTGGTCGCCTCACGAACCCCCCTTGCTCTCGGAGGACCAACAACGTGTTCTGGAGAACATTTCGGTGCGGGCAAGTGGGCAATCGCTCGACTACAAGTATCGCCACAAGCTTCTGATGAAGCTCTACCCCGGCCAGGAGGACTGGGCAAAGAAAGTGGAGATTTGTAAGTTGACTCGAGCGCACTTACAAGTAATTGACATGGGCAAGCTAACTGAACGGCACAGATCACGACGCCTATTCTCCCTGTCTTCTGCCTACGCAGCTCATGTTTGATGCGATGGAAAAGGCTGTGGATAGATGGGAAAGGGGGTACGCCACGCACTACGACTCTGACGGGAGCGATGCGGACTCGGAGAGATCTCGCGAGTACCGAAGACTCTCCGGATCCAGCCCGAGTGCATCATCAACAGATGCCTCGAGCGCATACCCCTCTGCGAGCTCCGGTGGATACAGCCGGACCATTGGAAATGGCCACGGATACAGCTCACATACTTATCACAACTCTGGCTACCAAGACCAGAACTGGGGCATGGACAACATATCTCTTGCCACAGACTCTACACAACACATTACCACATCTGGCGTCACCTCCTCATCACATGACTCTCGGAAGACCCGATCGAAGAGTCGGCCCGTCGAGGCCAACTACTCGAGCATGCAGGTCCCAGCAGACTACCAAACTTACTCCCACCCCGGCACAGTGGACGACTTTGACAGCCTCGACGCCTCAGGCTTTGAAGCCTTTGAGCCCGTTTTCGACGTCGTATCAACTGTGCCATCCGACTACCACTCTTACACCATGGACACTGACCAGGTCCTTCCCTTTGACTACCCTACTCAAGGTCACTACTCAAAAGACACAATCAATCCCAAGGATATACACAATACTTTGATCGGGATGGGATCGGCGACGATGCCGAGGTATCTCATTGATAACGAGGAAGAATCTGGTATCATACTGCAAGATACTCAGGAATATTTGGGGTTTGCCGGTCAAGCCAGGAGGTCTCATAGATAGGCAGGGTTTGGGCTACACTTACGACGCTTACGACGGAATGATGCATAATGTCACGGAACTGACTGGGTTGGGCGCAAGGGCTAAATGGGGCCGTATTCTACTATGTATGAGTGGCAAACCAGTATTTTGCTATCGTAATCTCTGCAACCTGCTTCTACAACTTCTGTCCGAATTCTACGCCTTCGCTCGTCTATCATGTGACTGTTCTGACGTTCATGTTGTCTAGGCTTCATCTGAGGATAGATGTTTGTGTTTCGAGCCCTGAGTTCGACACCTGAAATCAGAGGTGCCAAGCCAGGAGCGACAATAATGGGAACAGGAAAGAAATTTTGAAATCCATTCCAAGTTGCCCAGCTCCTGATCCTGGCGTAGCCGTTGTCGAGGTTGTCGGAGTCGGCGAAGACTCCCCGGTCGTGCCGCTAGGAGAGCTACCAGAGCTTCCGCCACTTCCAGCGGCCTCAACAATCGGTGCTTTGGCATCCTTGATGAGCAGATTGGAGACTGCAGCCAGAACGCTCAACTCTTCACCAATACCCGTAGTGTTGTCGGCCGTCATGGGGTCGACAAATTTGCCACTGGTCCAGTAGAAGCCGCAGCGATTGCTTATTCCCGAGCTTCCAGACTCGCATTGTTTGACTGCAGCTTCAGCAGAAGTTTTCAAGACCGGAAGCCACGTGTCTGCCAAGAAAGGGGCGAGTTGAGTGGCCGAGGAGAGCCACCGGTGCACGTATCCTTTGTAGAAAAGAGCGTCGGTGGGACAGCGACCCTCAGCTGATTCGCAAACTGATTCGAAAATGACGCCGTCCGGGAAGAAGTCTTTCAACAGAGTGTCAGAGAGTCCCACAGCACGGTCACGCCAGATTTCGGAGCCGTTTGTCTATACCGATATTAATCATATGATTCTCTGAGTCTCGAGACTTATGCTCGGATAGGAGACTTACGTTGTTATACATGAACGCTGCGCCCTGAATGAGCATGGCTAGTGTGTACGACCATTGAGCTTTCCCGATCTGGGTGCAGTTGCTCTCTGCAAGTGCCCCGTCGTACACCTTCCAGTTACTAGTGTCAACGAAACCGACTCCAGTGAGCCAGTCCCATCTCTTGTCAGAGTAGTCGGAGTAAGTTGTGTTGCCAGTGAACCGAGCAAGCCGGGCTCCCAGGTTGAAGAAACACGCGTTGGAGGCCGCTATGTAAGGTTAGCTTTGACTGCACTCAGTCTTGTCACAGAAGCACCGTAACTCACTATGCTTCCATTCATATCCAGTATTGGATAATGGAATCTGCCATCGAAGGCCACCATTGCAGGTCTCATCATAGCGATCAGGCGATGCTTGTGTCGTCCACACATTCTGCGCAAGGTCGATCCACTTCGCTTTTCCATCCACCTCGGGGAACCCATACTCGGCAGCCATGAGGGCAGCCGTGCCCCAGAAACACTGATCCTCATTTCCAAGGATAGCTGTCTCATTGGGAGGCATGTAATCGTTTCCGGGTCCAACCTGAAACTGTAGTGCCTTGCTGACTGTAGCTGCGTAGCTGTCGTCTCCTGTCAAATGCCAGTAGTCGAGATAGGTGGCGAAGAAGCTGCCACTCAGGTACCACCAGTATTTGTTAACATCCTCAGACGACCACGGAAGTATACCCGGAGTCTGTCCAGGCTCGTCGCCTTTGTAGAACGTCATAAGGTCTTTAGCAAGAGACCGTGATGACTCCTTGATGCTGTCTGAGCTGCTGATATCAAGTTCCGCGACGACATTGGGGAGGTGGCCTAATAGTAGGAGAGCCCCTGAGAGGGCTGAAACGAGCGGAGATGGCATGATGCAATTGCGAATAGAGATTGTTGATATGGCGAGCTCAATTTGACACTTTCACGCAGTGATGGAGGTCAGGTAAATGGTTAACGAGTGTAGTTAATTGAGTCAGAAAAGCGCGTTTAAGGTCACAGAGAACAACATCAGATTCCCTGTGGGCTAGTTGGGTATTTGACGTTTCCCCGCCTCGTACGATGTAGCTCGGCTTAAAAAGACACCGACACCGGTGAGGACATCTCTGGACGAAAAGAATCGAGGTTGTATGCATGAAAGGAAGAAAGTGAATTTCGAAATATTCTCGCGGAGTTCCATACATCGCTTACATTCGACTCGGGCGTTGTTTACCCCTGCTGTGCCGCATCGGCTAGCCGCCTTCGATCGAAACCCTCTTGGCATCACCAGCACTAGGCCTATTAAGTCAACAAGTAAGCTGTTGCCTTGCTCGTATTTACTCTGGCGATTACTGATGACCATAGCAACTCCGATTCAAATACAGTCTGTGCCCAGAAGTTGAAGTTGCCGTAACTCCGATGCTATGCTATGCTAGGTGCCGCTCGCTAACTTCATGTCTACCTTACTTCTATCATCAGTCATTCAGCTGGCTCTTTGCCCTCAACTCGCGACTCTGTATCCTCAGACACCTCCTCTTCCACTATCCCGCCGGCTGGAAGACTCCGGGGTTGATCGCTAGCGGCTTTGGTCTTCGTTCCCACGGCCCCTTTGGCCTTCTTAATTTCCTTTGCGTCAGCTTTCTCATTGGCTCCTTCACTGTCGGACTCCGAAGCCAGTGCCTTAAGCGCCTTCATCTTGAGGGCTTTCTTCTTCCTCGCCTTCCTCTCGCTTGCCGCTTTCTTCCGTCGCTGCGCTTCATCCATCGCGGCTTTCTCTTCTACAACCCATACAGCAATGCTCTTGACGGCCTGTTCCGGTGCATTCCGGTGGTTGAGCAAGAATCCCTGCAACTGTGCCGGGGTAAATATGTCGTCAGGGACTTGAGAACTGAATCCTTCTGCCAATTCGTCGAATTCTGAATTTTTCTTCTTCAGAGTCTCATCATCTCTGTCCGTTAGGAGAGTCTCGGTTGACAGGTGCGGTCGATACATGCGCTCAAACATGCCCTTGGCGCTTCCCTTTGAAATATTCCCCAGAAATATCATTCTATCGATACGACCTGGTCTTACGAGCGCTCTATCAAGTTTGTGGGCCACATTGGACGTCATCAAGACGATGCGGCCTTCTTGGGATGCAACTCCATCCAAGACGTTCAAAAGACCTGACAAAGTACAACGGCATCGCCCGAAAGACCTTGCGCTACTAGCGCTGCTGTCGCTGTCTTCCGATGAGGAATCATCCGGCTCGAACTTCTTGCGATGCTGAATTCCAATCGCGTCGATGTCCTCCAGCAAGACGATACATTTCGGCGGCAACGCGGTGAATAGGTTCTCCAAGTCGTTATCATCTCTGATGCTAGGGATATGGAGTAGATAGAGCTCAAGATTGAAGTAGCTTGCTAGCGCAAGAGAAAGAGACGTCTTGCCTGTACCAGGCGGGCCGTAGAAGAGATACCCTCTTCGATACGGTATCCCTCTTTCCGTGTAGAACTTCCTGGTTTTTTGGTTGAGATACGTTTCAATGTCATTGACAAGCTCTGTCTTCGTCTTCTCGTCAAAGTGTACGGTTTCTAGTGGCCGTATCGGTCGGAGGATAGTGGTGTCCCAACTCTCTTGATTATACTGATTTTTTGTTGCTCTCACCGTGATGAAAGCTTCACGCTGCTTGTCCGCAAAGAGGCGACAGTTGTTGAGAAAGTCTTTGACGGGTTGGACAGCCCGTCCCAAGCGCATTACGACGAGCGGCTCATCGCCTTCCGGGGCGGCAGAGTATTCGTCCGGAACACCGGTGTACGCAGAGCCGACGCGTACGTTAGACACTCTTCGGACCATGAAGAACCCTCCCTCATAAATAAACCAGGTGGTACCAAAGGTTGGCAAATATTGCACCGGTACCCTCTTTTCGTGATGGAGGTCGTCTCGCTCGATAGGCTTCCGATAATACCACGCCTCATTCTGGATCACTTCGGTTCGGGCTGTTAGGACACGAGTGCCTTGCCGGGTGAGAACATGTGCTCCTAGCCAGTTGAGAACCTCTCTGTTGAGTTTGTCGTTACTCCCAATCGAGATGGAAGCGGTGAAGAAGCGGGTAATCCACCAGTAGATCTGAGTTCCCAGCTTTTGAATGCCCGTCAAAGCTCTTGGCAGTTCTCCTCCCAGGGTTATCAGGAGGATAATCGTGGTGATGTCGAGTTTAAGCCAAGTTGTAAAGAATTTGAATCCTGGTGCAGTACGTTCCAAGAAGTCGTTGAGTCCTTGGTATAACTTTTGAGACGTTGCATCGGTGGCGCCAGTAGCGCTGGTAAGAAGCGAGGCTTTGGTGAGCCTAAAGAGTTCACTCATGATCGTTTTCACAACGTAATTGAGCTGTAAAAGTCTGATGAGGGAAACAAACTGGGGGCCAGCCTTGGCTTTAAGAGTCTTTCGCAATGTTTCGCGAGGCAAGGTACTTTATGAAGCCGCGTGAAGCTTCAGGCAGAAACGAGGCTGCCTGGGTCGTCTCACCGATGTCCGCTTACCCTAGAACTCAACTGAAATCGGTATGCAGCGCTAGCCCAATGGATCCAAGAATCAGCGTGACACATGACGGAATGTGGCATAGTCCAATTCGCTGATTCTAGATCGAAGGCTGACGCCGCTTGTTGGAGCCAATCGTTGGACGGAAGCGCCTTGGTCTGTGACACAGTGAGACAGTCAGGCTTGGCTGCGGCTTTCCTCACAAGATCGTGCATATGCACTCATGATTGTGTTCATATCGAAACACACCGTTCCCAACAGATTGGTAAAATGAACCGCTCTCATAGGTAAGTACAATTTTGAACCAGGGTTTTATTGTCAAACAAATTGTGACATTGACAACAAGTCTGAGTGCATGAGCTAAGTAATTTCGTTTATGAGAGTACCCCTCAAGCAAAGTCCTCTTCACAAGTTGACGAAGTCAGCAATGACTCTAAACTGTCACTTACTTACTCCCTCACGCGACTAGAACTCCCAGCTTATTCTTGGTTAAGATGCGACGACTTACGTTGACGTGGTTCCTCGTAAAAGATTGCAGTCTCTTTTAAATCTAGTCATAGATATATATCATCAACCGTCTCATGGCTTTAAGACTTACGGCATCACTCTTGGATTTGAGGCAGATGAATGAGTCAGGATCTGTGCTTCTTTGCTCATTGTAAACAACTCCATTGATGTTCTACATTAGTGAGCCATATTTGAGTCTAGACGTGCTTCAGATCACCTGCATCATGTCCCATAAGCCTCGAGCATTAGTTTGGCACTTACGCTGCTCAGTGGATGTCGGTTGGTTACTTAAATAGTACAGATACTTGAGGTCTCCGTGAAGTTTTTCGCATGTGGTCAGCAAACTTGGTTTCGCGGCTTAGACGTCAAGCCAATGAAGGTCGTGTGTGTGTGCCAGACTAGAACTAAAGCAAGATCTACGGCGACTTGACGTCTCCGCCCGCCCGCCTTTCTGCCAAGCAGGAAATGTAACAATTTCACTCCGCCTTGCGAAGTGAGTTTATTGGTCATTGCCTACGAGAATCCTCTCGCGAATGACCACTTCGTCGGGTAATACCTAACCTTTTTGAGGATGGCCTGCATCATACTCAGCCCTATTTCTTCCCAAATGGCCTCATCAGCACCCGTGCCACTTAATCGCAGTAGGGCGGACCGAATGCGGACGCTTCAACGATGTCAGCCTTCAACAGACCTACTCAGCTATGCGTTTTTGTTACAGCCGCATGAACCGTTTGGGATGAAGACCGCATGAAGGCGGCAAAACCCAGCCAGCCCTCTTCAACACCGGAGGGGAGGCGGCCCATGCTGACCACTTCTGGATCTTCCTCATGACGTTCAAGACCATCCTCACTATCTACAAGTAAACCAGCAGTAACAATATTTGCGGCGAATCAATTCGTTGTCTTGATGACGATTGGTGATGCGCGCAAGTTATTTCCGATGTAGCAGCAGCCTCATGGCACTTGCTGCCTCGCCGAGTACTCTTCCCCTCATGAATTTGATACGATGAGCCGATTATACGGCCTCTATCAGGAATAATACTCCCAATGTCCTAGAAATTACGAGAGCGGGTAGTGCGATGTGAGCTAGCTGGGTTAAGTTCGTGAGAAACGCATTATGTGCAGGCGACCTAGGCAGCAGGCAGCGGCGATGTCAGCTTTCGGAGAGTGGTGGTGGATTGAACAGTGCTTTTGCCCAACGTCACCCCAACAAAGACAGGCCCAGGTCATTGATCGTCGAGCAACCCCTCCATCAATACCCTGCTTCCGAAGACCCTCTCGTTTTACACGTGGGCTGAGGGTCAAACATTCCAAACAAAGCCTGGAAAATGACACAAGGGTCACCTACTACGACGCTGTTGTCAGAAATCGGTGCAGAAATCAACTTGGCAAGGGAATCATCGGAAGTGACCCCAGTCAAGGACACCTGAAGAGAAAAGTCGCCAGCATAGTCGTCCGGGAACAGTATCCTTGAGGTCCCCTCTTGACGTGCGCACGCACCTCTTGACAAGACCCCTATCAATCTGAATTCGGCCCATTACTGGACAATGCGACCTCGTTGGGGAGTGCCGCTGAAGAATGCTCCGCAATGAGTGCGACGTAACGAAGCTCATGAGTCGCCCGACCCGCACGCAACTCCGTAGCTCTCGCGAGAGATGTGGCAGTTGCCGTACGTTAGTGGGCTCTTTCCAGGGTTTCCCGAGTTCCGGGTTGGGTTTCCGGGGAGCTAGAGGCGTGCTAAAGGCGCGTCTTTCAGGGATATCACCGGGGCCGCAAAGTTGCCGTTTTACAAAGGTGAGGGGAAAGGATGGATTGCGGTGAGGCGAGGGGCAGACGCGAGTTGAGCGCCGGCTCCCATAATCAGATATCACTCATATTTAATAGCATGACAGCGTCTTCCTTCTGCCAGTCAATGATTCAAGCTTTTGACTTTTCTGGAAATTCACCTGCCGAGCTCACCATCCTCGCTTAACCCTTCAACACAACCCACACACCACCAACCATGTCTACCACCAAGCCCACTTTCGTCCTCGCACCTGGTGCATGGCACAAGGAGACCTGCTACTCGCCTGCTCAGCAACTCCTCGAGTCTCGCGGCTATCCCGTTGAGGCCGTTGAGTACCCCTCTGTCGGCGCTGAGCCCCCCACCAAGGGCCTCACAGACGATGCCAACGCCGTCAGAGCTGTCCTCCAGAGACTCGCCGACGAGGGCAAGGAGATTGTTCTCGTTGTGCACTCCTACGGTGGTCTTGTCGGAGCCAATGCCGTCGAGGGTCTTGGCTACAAGCAGCGCGCCAAGGAGGGCAAGAAGGGTGGTGTCATTACTTTCGTCTACCTTACCGCCTTCGTTGTGCCCAAGGGCAAGTGCATCAGAGAGATGCTTGGCGGCCAGTTCCTCCCGTGGATGAAGTTTGAGGTAAGATGAAGCTGAACGAGTTCGTACATGTTTATGTTGCGATCCCGAAATTCACACTTTCACAGGGCAACTACGTCTACGCCCAAACTCCCGAGGAGATCTTCTACCACGATGTTGAGCCTGAGACTCGCGCCAAGGCTATTGAGCAGCTGCAGCACCAGTCTGCCCAGGTCTTCGACGATGTTGTGACCTACGAGCCGTGGCACGAGATTGACTCCATGTTCTTCTTCTGCGACGAGGACAAGGCAATACCCCTCGCCGTCCAGCAGGGTATGGCCACTCTTCTCGGCCCTACGGCCATCACCTACTCTTCTAAGGCCTCCCACTCCCCCTTCCTGTCCCAGCCGAACGACGTCGCTGAGGGCTTGGAGCTTGCTGCCAAGGTTGGACAGGAGAGAGTCAGAGCTTAGAGTTTAATAAAGTTCGCCATTCACGTAGAGAACTCGGCGCATTAGATATCCTGTAAAATTTACGATTCATGACCACATCCTCCATTGTTGCCGGTGACATTGATGACCATGAAGGATTTTCCGACTCAGTGTGGATGTTAAGTATGAGCCGAAAGAATGATCACATAAAACTCTTAGCGCCGCAATCGCAGTGTTGAGTTTCTCGTAGCTCTTGTTGTACAGTAGAACCATTCAACCCGGGATAGATCACAGCAGATGATTTTGCTCAATGCAAGCTCAGATACCAAGACTGGAGTTCCCCATCTTCATGTCGAGTCGCATGTAACTTCGAACGCGGATGAGGTACATTCCTCGACAAATATAGCAGGCCAGGGAGGTCGTCTTGACTCATGTCGGGCTCTGGTGACCAGACGTTTATAGTTTGGCGTCCGTCAAACCGCAGGCACTCGCTTCGGGCCGTCCCAAGCAACAGGGTCCCACTCCTGCCCATATCGTCATGTACGACATGAGAAGCTTAGATGAACACCCACGTTTCCTGCGTCCGAGCGTGCTGCAATGGCACCTTGCCTCGCGAGAATCGGCGGGATCACTGTGATAGGAGCCAGACTAGGAGCCTAAGTAACCACCCCATTTGTCTCATGGGTTCTGGTTATTTTTTTGGTTGGCTATCCTGAGATGTCCCTGAGCCAGCCTTAAGTGCGCTGTACAAGCATGGATGCACAAGAATGACTCCCAATTTATTCCACTTGCACAAATTCCGCCTCATCAGTAAGACGACATATGTGTACATGTAGTGAAGAGTATTGTGGGCTGAGCCCCTTCCTAGTAGTCGTCTGTGGCTGTTGCCGCCACATGTCAACCCTGTCAGCCTGTGGCCTTAATCCAGTTCCACGAATGACGTGAGATCCCTCACCAAGAAGGCGGGGGATAGGCAGGCCAGGCTGGATGCAACGAGGGTTGCATCCCAATGTTCATCCTACGTAAAATTCGTACAAATTTTGGAAGGGAGCCACATTCCGCTGCCTCTATTCAAATCTTTCCAGTGACAACCGAATATGAGCACTCACCAGGGCCCGAAAGAGGCCGGCTTTTACAGCCCTCTGAAGACCAACGAAGTTCGGCTCCTGCGGCTGAATCCAGACCCCGACTCAGATGAAGTGGGAAGTTTAGAAGTAGTGGAGCTCCGCGATGCTCCTCCGTACTACGCCCTCAGTCACAGCTGGACGAGCCAGCACAGCTATCGGGACGTCCTCATAAACAGCCAAATCGTCACACTCGGAGCTGATCTCGCCGCCTGCGTTCACAGACTCTCGCAACTGGCAAGCAGCAACTCCGAGCTGGACCCTCCCGTTCGTCACATCTGGATCGACAGCATCTGCATCGATCAGTCAAATCTCGAAGAGCGCGCGGCCCAAGTCTCCCTCATGGGCCAGCTGTACCGCGGCGCTATCAGAACGCTTATCTGGCTTGGTCCCGACTCGAGCGACTGCTATGGCGCGTGGGAGCTGCTGGATAGCATATACCGCGTCTTTAGGCAGCAGAATCCCGGAGCCATGGAGCCGAATGACATACCCACCGGCATGTACCGTCCCTCTGCACACGAAGCCTCCGGTCTGCCGCCTTGGGAAGACTTTCGGTGGTCGCATCTTAAGAATCTCGTGAGGAGGCGGTGGTTTTCTAGGATCTGGGTCGTTCAGGAGGTCGCCTTATCGACGCAGGATCCCATCTTCCTCCACGGGGAGCAGTATTTTCCCTGGAGTCACTTTGGCTGGGCGGCGGCTTGGCTGCGCAAAAATGGCTACATGCGACTGTCTCAAGTTCCCGAACAGCTGCGCAACATCGACACCATGGCTAATCTCCAGCGGGCGCAGACGCTGTGGCCCCTTGACGCGCTCGTCTCAATCACGCAGGTCAAGTTCAACGCCACCGACCAGAGGGACAAGATCTATGGACTCATGGGACTTGCTCGCGAATGTCAGGATCTGGCTACTACACCTCCCGAGCTGAGACCAGACTATCAGACTGACGTAACGGATGTATACCTGAGGGTTGGGCGATACATGCTGCAACAGAGCCGCTCGCTTGCGTTCTTGACCCGAGCACGTTGTGTCGATGGCAATATCACCAGAAGACAGCGGGAGAAGAATTTAGATATACCCTCATGGTGCCCGGATTGGAGTGATTTCAAGAATCCCAACGAGGGTATCGCTACAAGTCTCTCGTGGGTGCATGCCGGAAACAAGTCTAGGCCAGCCAGACTCGGCTTCCTCGAACAATTCTCTGCAGCGTCTGGGCTTGAACTTGAGATACGTCATGAAGACGATCCGCGAGTATTCTCACTCGTGGGTATCAGAGTGACCACGATTGAGGTGGCTGTGCCGTTTGGCGTCAATCCTTCTCGCAAGGTTGAACCTGAGAAGCCTTTCACAGAGCAGATGACACGTATCTTGTCAGAGGCGCTGAAGACACTCAGAAGGGACCCCATACCCGCCTGGACGAGACAGTTTGTCAGCGCAACTACAGTCGAGCAGCATTCCTTTGTCGGCCGGGATTGGGAACAGTCTGTCGCGGACGGCGCGGCCTATATTCATCACCTGCTGCTGAACGACGTATCACTCTTGTCCTTGTGCGTAGAGCAGAGCGGGGATCCGAATGCTCTTTCCGTACTCCAGAAGCTATCATCCGGTGGAGCTGCAGACTACTACAAGAGCCTGGTTCACAACTATGGTTTTGACAGGGCCTTTTTGGTTACGGCAGACGGGAGAATGGGCATTGGTCCATCAAATATTCGGCAGGGAGATGCTGTTGTCGTGCTTGCAGGTGGTGATGTGCCGTACTGTGTGCGTAAGGAGGGAGACTACTGGCTTTTGGTGGGCGAGTCGTGTGTGCAGGGTTTGATGAAGGGGGAGGCTGTAAGTGCAGTAAATCACGGGTTGTTGACGAAGGACAGAATGCTTTTCAGGTAGTTTTAGCGAGCAGATAACGTACTTGATGAGCGAGCGTCGCACTCTTACCTCCTACGCCTACCTTTTCACTTCCACAATCAAGTCTTCACCACTAGTGGAAGCGTCTTGCAATCGAATATCAACTCAAGAACCCTTCTTGCTCTTTAGACCGTTCAAATAACCCAAGCCTAAGTGTTCGATACCAGGATGGACATATTTATTGACAAGCTTACCTTAAATGTAAACCGCCGGCTCAGCACAGTGAAATTCCTACTTTGATACTAGAGTACTAGAGTGGAAATCTCTGTAATGTTGTTGCCTAACCGATCCAGATGGCCAGACCGCTGCTAGCATCTGTCTAGTTCAACCTTATCCCCTGATCTCATTTCAAGCTGCTGAAACGAGTGAGTGTCAAAATCGATTGCCGGTCTATAGGCACTCTACCTAGCTCTCCTGTCATCGTTCTTCTTCATATTCTTCTTCAGAGAGTATTCACGAAGGAATATGCATAAGACAAAAGTAATAGAAATGATGAAAGAAAAAGAAATAATAATCATAATAGAGATGATAAAGATGATAAAAATAAGGAAGAAGAAGAAAGTAATATACAAGAATAAAGAATAGGTACGTGAGCATTACGCAATGTTCTATTGATCAGCATCCTACCTCATACTGCCACCTACCTGTCAGGATATGTGCTTGAGGCAGATTAGAACTCACACTGAGGCGAGCTTGAGTTACAGCGGCAAAGACGGTGACTGAATTTGGCTGAAAAGCCTCGCTTGATCAGTGAGGCAACCGCCAGGCATCTCATCCCCTGTCGATGAGACGTAGTCCTCTTGGCGGGTATGCAGAAGTGTGGGTGGAACAATCTAGGCTGGGTCTGGTCGACAGGCTTCGTCAAGCGCGAAAGCTCCCGAATTGGCCTCGTTGCTACGTGTCGTCCGACGTAATGGATACATGTATAATACCCATGGTACTTCACCTTGGGGTCTACTACTACACCATAGGCGTTGGCCCAATAGTCCGGCCCTTCGCTCTCAATGGCATGATACATGATTAAAGGACCGATTTGGGTGCATCCCAATGTTTAGGTTCGGGAAAGGAAACAACTGAATCTTCCATCTTCATACCGATTTGCCACCTTCCAAGCCCAGGCCAGAAGTTCTCGTGTTCCCCGATAATGTGGCCCTTTTCATCAGCTTGTCGGATATCGAACCAACCTAGACTCGTCTTCTTTGAGCTTTGACCTGGCGCAATGCTGCACCAGCGATCGGTCCCTGGTAGTTCCCCCTGGCTACCACTTCCCTCGGGCAATGGGGGCTGAACAAGAGTTGCATCCACACCAACGTACTTCAGGATGTCAAGAGAGAGGGGGAACGACGGCACATATGGAATAGGCTTGAACGTGGCTTGGAAGAGAGGCGTGGTGCTTGCTGCTGACTCTTTGATGTCACCGGATGTGTCGTGAGGGAAAACTCTCACAGAAGTGCTACCATCTGAGTTTGTTTTCCAGTCGAAGGTTGCTAGATGTTTAGGAATGTTCCAATCTTCCTCCATTGTAAGCAACTACCGTAGTGTTGTGCTGAATGACAAAGGAAGCTCACTCTTTCGCCCATTCCAACATGTGTACTTCTGCGAAACGTAGATCCTGGTGATTCTTGCATTCTTCTTTTTGATGCGCTTGCCCTTCTCCTCAACCGTATACTCGTGGAATCCCGGACTCAAAATCAGTTCATCATAGGGACCGACTGGACTTTCAGTGTAACGAATGATCTGGATCATGCTGATCCCTCCAAGAGGACGACTACCGTCTGGGCGAATAAATGAAGAGCCCGCTTCGAGTGGAGAGTACGCGATCGTTGGAGGATGTTCTGCCTGCTTTCTGGGTACCCAAAAGCTGAAGACGTAGACGTCGCCCTTGAGCTTCCATGGTGCAGGGACAGGGGTGATTTCGCTTAACGTCATGACGACACGAGCTCTTTTTCCTCGGTATTTTGGAGGCTATGAGTAAGCCAACAATGATATTTATCCAGAGATACTGCTGCTTGAGTAGATAGAAATGGAGAGCCTGGATTTAAGGGACAGAATATCTGGCGTGACCGGGAACGTTCATGAAGAGAAAGGTCAGATCTGTAAAAGACTGTAGTCAAGACGAGAAGCTTGCCGGCGCATGAACGGCCCTCGACTATTTGTGGGGAGTAGAATGCCCCGGCAACACTTTATGTCCCCAGCCAGTCGTGGCATGTTGCATCCACCTATCTATCCATTGTTGAGACTAGACTATTCGTAGTGTAGTCGAATCCATTCTTGCGGGGTTAAGCTCCGGGCCGCAATCACAAGGGGCCTCGGTGCTTGGCATTGCAGCGACGATTGAATTGCCTTCTTCGGAAGAGGCAAGGGGCCATCTGATAATTTCTGGTATGCCAGTAGTGGACTAGGCAACCTCGCTAATTCTTCGAATCGCGCTTTTCGTCGTTATCTTCTTCTTTGTTGTTTTGTTTCTAAACCGGGGTCTCCCTTGTCTACCTCACATTGGACCTCCTTTAGCCACCGAAGTAATTGCGTCCTCTTCATACCTGTTGACCACCTGTGCTTTGGAGGGTCCCCTTAGTGATTCAAAACGTATGTTTTTCATCTCAAAACCTAGCCCTCCACCATGGACGATAAAGGGACTTAGAAATCACATAGAATGCGTGATCAAATCAGACAGACTGGCGACATTGTCTCTTCAGGAGGGGCGCCCTCGCCCTGCATGAAGTCTTGCAAGTAGCTGCCATTCAACATTGTTAGTAAGTAGCCAAACAGTTTGGAAACCTCACACAAGCTTAGGGAAGTACTCGCCATTCGCCAACCAGGCTATACGTGCGTCTCGAATCTTCATCGCTCTTTAACCTTCCTCCCCTCTTCTCCCGCAGGCAGAAGAGGACACGGCTACCAGCGAAAATGCCAACGGCATCGCCGGCCTTCGCTGGGTTGTCAGCCAGCCCCATGCGGCCCTTCTCAGAAATGAAGAAGACTCTTCCAGCTAATGCGCTGTATAGAGCGTCATTATAGTTCTTCGCAGCTCCATGCATTCCCGATGACTCTTGGTCGGTCATCGAAACATACCAAGCGTCCCAGAACTTGTCAGCTTCACCTTGACCGAGAACCGTCGCCTCGTGACGCGGCCCTCTTGCCCTGACGCGGGATCCCACCAAAGTTCTTCGGAACGAGTCAATCAATGGAATAGCCTCATGGCTTTCTCTTGGAAGTGCAGGCTCCCGTCCTAGCACCTGGGCTTGGATCGTCATGATTTGGTCAAAGACCAAACCCGGTTTCCTGAACATCTTTGGCTCAAAAGATACCGCCCACTCAATATGATCCACGACCTTGCCTTGCAACAGTAGTTCATCACCTTCAAAGTTAGCTGAAGGCTTGCTAGAGTTCCCTCCAGCTGCATAGTCGTTCTGCCATAGAAGAATCCTTTGGCCTCGTTGCACGGTCCAATCAGGACACCAGGTCGGCAAGTCGGGCATACAGCTCTCTGTCCTGTTGTGATGGCAGAGAACCTCGAGAGTACCCGACGAGCCAACGGAAGCTTTGACTACATCTATGAAGAGGTCTTTGACAGGGCGGTTGTAGTCCGGCTGTAGCATCGAGACCTCTCCGATTAGGTGGAACAAGCTGTACACCTTATCTCTAGGGTCTGAAGCTTTGAAACTCCGAAATCTATAGAGAAGACTGAGCGGGTCTCGTTTGGGGGCGCCTTTGGACCTTGAAGCTTCTGAATGACTATCTTGGTAGTCTTTGCGCGCCGTCATCAGATGACTTATCGGTGTTGATGCGATCTCCCTCATAAAGTATTCCTGTCCGCGCGGTAGAGCTGCGTTGAATCTGACATCTACCAGCGTCCGCAGTGCTTCGGAAAAGGATTCACCGGACCACTCAAGGTCACCACAGACAAAAGCAACCTCGGTCGCAACTGCGAACTCTTGGATGACCCAGGCTCTGCTCCACCATGGACTGCTCATTAACCTTTGTAGAGCCTGTTTCGTGGGCTGGGCATCCTTGGTGAATAATAAAGACGTGACGCGCCGATGGCTAAGCCCGTTACCCTTTCTCGCCAAGGCCTGTATTAGGTCGACGGCGTGGTGTGTATCAGCCGTCCCCTCGCCTAGGAAAACAATGACCTTCGAAGCGTATCTGTACACCGACCACATCCTCTTGACCTGCAGATTGACTTCGGAGCGATCATGTTGATTGATGCATACTGCATCTATCCACAGTAAGCGATCTTCTTTTGCCAACCGCAGCCGACGTAAAGCCGTTTCGAGGTTTCTGGTGATCTTGAATGGTTGTCCTTCCAGAAGAATCTCGACTTTCTTCATTGTGTCGCCCCAAGCGTATGACAATGCCTCATACTTGTGCTGGATCTGTCCCAATATAGATGGCTTCAATTTGCAACTGATCGGCTGAGATCCATAGCCTGCGAGCAATTGAACGCATCGGAGAGCATAGGCGAACTCCAGTGGTCCGGATCCATCAGGTTCAGCATCCTTCAACGTCGAGAATAGGGCCATCGCTGGGCTACTGCTGTCGCAAGACGAGAACACTAAATTGGAAAGATTGGCGAGTACATACAAAATGAGAGCAATGCAGCGGTCAGTCCCGATACATAAAGCGCTGTAACACCATCTTGCTTGGTTGCTGTGCGATGTTGAAGAGAGAAAAGTCAGGGAGGGGAAAGCGGTGTTATGTACTGCTCAGGGTTTAGCGTCTCTTCTCAATCGGCTCGCTGGAGCTAAATGATTAGGTAGTGTCGCTAGGCCCATTAGTTCTTGGTGGTACTTAAACGATTAGCTAACAAATAAATTATAATTAGAGCGGTATTACGGCCTTCATTGGCGACATGGATGTGAGAAGAAACTCGGACTGCCTTAAGTTGACAAAAAGACCTCCTGAGTTCGAGGCCGTGACTTTGGCCCCTAAACACGATGCCGAACGTCTCGACATTCCAACCAGCATTTATGTGTTCTGATCAGACTACATTCCCTTTTTGCAGTGTCTTTTCTCCTACCTAGTTTGGACATCGTCTCAAAACTTAGTGCTCACATAGCCAAGCCGACATTCCAAGTGAAGTAGTTCCTCATCGCGTCCTGCATGATTCAAAGATCCTGTCGACTTGCGGTGCTTCGATGAGATTTTGCGGAAAGCTGTTGATATAAATCCGAAGGATTCTGACGTTGGTATTCCGTAACCCTGGATCGTGCTCTCTTAGCCGCCCACCTAGAGCCTGGGAGATGGTTAAGACGCCAGATGCTTCAACGAAACCCGTTGGAAGTCAAAAAGAGATCTTCTCAATATCGTTTTCTTTAGATATTATTCTCCTATCTATTTTACTTGGGCAGATGTATGTTGAAGACGTTCTGTTATCTGGTTTTCCGTAGTTCCGAGTGAAAATCCGTGGACCCGGGTAAAAAGAAGAACAGGAACACCACAAAATGAGAATTGCGGTAACATAGCAGTAGTGATAGGTCGAGGTGGCATCAAGATCGAACATGTAATAATGAGAAACAGACGGACGCACAGTATCACCTGAAACCCATCAAAGCATACCAAGAGCGGTTGATATCATTGTGTGATCTCAAGACTCACTCAGGTACTCACAGTTGGCGGATAAACGTTAAGAAGTTGCTAAGAAAATGGCGTGCTATCCCACCAACTACTAGAAGCCGTCAGTATATCTGTCTCTAGCCTTTTTCCAACTTTCACTTAACTCCGAGCTATGAAGAGACGAACACAATGGAAGTAAGATCGAATGTATTGATAATCCGTTATTAGCTTCTAGGAAAGTCCGTCCACATACATTGACACGGTCTGGCTGTTGATGGGATATTCGGTTCTAGCTTGACGCAAATATCGAGTAGGTCTCATCATCGGCCCCTTATTTGTAATCAACCAGAAGGCAGAGAGAGCGTCTCAGATTCACTCCGAGTCCTCCGATGCTGCAGTACGCGCTACACGCGCCTCAGTACCTGCCTTGCCCAGAACAGCTTTCACCAGGAGGTACCCAGGGCTATGCTTCTCTTCAAAAGAGACAACGAGTAGTTGCCAGATAGACCCTGCACATCTTCATTCACAACTTCATTGACCGCGTCATGATCTAGCTTCTTTGCATGAGGTAAACCCACAGTCGGTTCGGGCTCGGCCACGAATTTCCAAGTTTATCCGCAAGCCAAGGCACTGCGGATTCCGAAACATGACCTTGACGGCTAAATCGGCTCATTTGGGTCAAAATGCGCGCGGTACACAGCCTCTTATTACCACGCAACCAATATCCATGGTTCACATAAAGCCACGGGTTCCTGAAGGAGGGGCGACGGAGCCTGGACTCTTCGACCACGAGTCATGAACTTGTAGGGCTGCCACGCCTCTGGAGCTGTCAGTCCAAACATTATTAAAGTTTATCTCCGTATGGCTTAAATTATCGGCATCGTGTAAGCGACTTGCACCATTGCTAAGAATAACCGCAACAGCAGCTCGCAGTCAGCCCGGGCACGTGGGAGAGCGTTCTCGCGATTATGCTCGTTAACATGGCGCAAAGTTCTCCTGACAGTAAATTGATCGACTAAACTTTACGCCAAGACGGGAAAGTTGAGATGGCAGCTATGGCCTCAGTTCATCGGCCTCTAGCAGAAGCCTTGCTGGTCCGTCTTAGACGGTAAGAATTCTATATATTCTAGCACCAAAATATGATTCGTTCCACGTCAATTGCATCCATCTGCCCATCGCCCACAATCCTTTGACACTCATTCGATCTTTACCTTCGCTCTTTGAGCACAGTCATTCTTTATTTCACCTTCGTTCATATGCATCTCAACGGCCTACTCCGCGGGCTTGCCCTACTGTTACTCAGCAGTGGGGCGGTCTCACTCCCGCACCAGGATCGCCGGGACGATCTGATGCACAGCAGACGCCATCTGATGGCGAGACAAGCTCCCGTCTCAAACACGACAAGATCGGCTAGCACCAGAGCCTCCTCCACACAACCCCTAATCACTCCCGACCCCAGAACATCTACACGCGTATCATCCACATGGACAACCATCGGGACGTCTAGCTCAGCACCGACAACTCAGACAATCTCTGGTGGAGAGATCGTTGTAGCAGTTATCGGAGCAACCTACGTAGCTGGCGCTGGCGGCGGATCTCTCGTGGTTGCCGGTGTCACCCACGCACTAGCTCCCGGAGCTGTTGTGTCAATCATCGGTACCGGAGCAAATGGTGATACTCCTGAGATTGAAAACATCTCAAATCCAGCCCCATCACAAAATCCGCAAACCTCGGATCCGGCAGAATCCAAGCCTCCTTCTTCTGCTCCGTCTGTTCCCAGCTCTACCTCCGCAGCACCTACTTCATCATCTGCAACATCGTCTTCCACACCATCATCCACAGCTGTACCAACGCCTTACATCATTCTCACTTCGCAAAACTCCACAAAGGAAGAGATTCAAGACCTCAACAGCACACTCTCAAGAGATGCTGCACCGAGGTCACTGGAGGAGGTCATCAGTGACCGCACCGGCTTGGTGGCCATGTTTAAGGCGAACATCACTACTGAGCAGGCAAATGCTATGTCCAAGCGTCCTGGTGTAAGTCTAAGTCCTCAAGTACGTGAGTACTCACAATACTAAAAGAACACATAGGTTGCCGGGGTTACTCCCGATGAGAGGCTGGAAGAAGAGCAACCGCCGTCATCTTCTGCGCCGCCTTCATCTGCATCGCGCCAGCCAACAGCGACTGGCCCTCCTGGTTCGCCAAAGACAAGTGTTCCCAACCCGTCTGACATTGCGCTACAGTCAGATGCAGTTGATGAACTCAAAGCGATTTCGCAGCCAGCTGGAGCAAGCATTGCGGACTTGCCTGGGTTCGGATATGCTTCAGAAGCAGGAAAGGGAGTCACGATCTATGTCATTGACACGGGTGCTAATGCTGAGAACTCCGTATGAAATCCTCAAAAAGCATATCCTCGTCCGAGACCAATTGCTAACTCATGGCAGGAATGGACGGGCATGACGGGAACGAAGGGCTTTATGTACGCCCCTGGCGCGACGAAGGACGAGACCGACTTCTTGAACCATGGCTCGTGTGTAGCTTCAAAAGCAGCCGGACCAGCATACGGCACAGCCAAGGGAGCCGATTTGATTGCTGTAAAGCTACCAGGCACTCTCTCGCTCTCTGCTATCTTCACTGCTTTGATTGAGATTAGCAACGACGTCTTCCAGAAGAAGCTTGAAGGCAAAGCTGTCATCAACATGTCACTAGGATCTCGTAAGTTTCACGGCGAGTCTCGTTCTCTATCGGCCTGGTTGTGCTGCGCTTCTAAGAACATACTAACCGTCCACCTATGGCAGGTATTCCCGACAAATTGTCGTCTACCACCACCGCATACAAACTACTTCTTGTAGCCCTTATGGCGGAAGATATCGTTATCGTCACGGCGTCTGGAAATGATGCTGTGAGTCTTCGAAAATTGCGCCTTCTATCTAAGGCCTTCCGTTTTGCTAATCACGTTTTGTTTTCCAGCAATACGGCGTAGATGATGTGACAGAGTACCCTGCTCTCTTCGGGCCCACCACGGATATCATCGTCGTTGGCGCGACTGAGAACGACGGCTACCGTGCATTTTTCTCCCAAGGCACTGGAGATCAACTAACTGTTTCCGCCCCCGGTTTCGTCGATTGTGCCTCTGGGAGATCTGCTGGCTCGCAGGAGCTTTATGGAACTTCGTTCGGTGAGTAGTTGATATGTTTTGACAAAGACTACAGTCTTAAAAGCACACATAACTAACACTCAATCCTAAGCCGCTCCCGCAGTCGCTGGCGTGATTGCAGTCTGGCTATCTCAAGACGAGCACAAGGCGCGTCTTCAGGTCCCAGGCTCCGTCGCTACAAACGTCAAGGAGATGGTCAAGTCTCTCGCATACTCAAGAGTCGAGGGCGAGCCCGCCGTCATCTGGAACGGCATTGACCCTCGTGGGTTGGCATGTTCTGCCCCTGGATCTTCTGCGGGTAGACGTCGCCAAGCAGCGCCTTCAGGAGGCGCTGGTTCCTGTCAGGCAACTTCCGTTGCCTCTGCAGCTCCCACCAGCACCTCTGCTCCAGAAGCGCCGACCTCGACTTCTGGTCCAGCTCCAACCTCGGCTGCGCCTTCGTCATCGGCATCTGCACAGCCTTCCCCGCCACCAAAACCGACCTGGAGTGATGCTCCCCAAGGCTTTACTAAGGTTTTGGAGCGTGATGGAGTAGCTAGTGCCGACTACGATGCCACTTCTGACAGCGCAAGTGAAGGAGTGACGAGCGGAATAGAGCAGTGGTGTCTCTCTAAATGCACAGGTCAGTATATTCCTTCCACAAGTCATCTTTCACGTCTAAAACTTTCTTCACGAAGATCAATGCGCCTCTGTCTTCCTTTACAGGGTTCTTCAATTCAACCGCGGCGCCTACAATCCTTATTATATCTGCAATAGGTTTGTCCTCTCCGTTCGAGCGTCAACTTCCAAACCATAAGTGAAAAACTAACATCTGGCACCTCAGGTATAATAAGGTGTGGTCTGATACCTTTATCCAAACTGGTATCAGTTCAAGTGACGCGGGCGTAGCATTCAAGTAAGTTACTTCAAGAGTGTCCAGCTCGTATCTCTTTGGCTAAATCTGTCTTTAGCAAAGTATAGAAGGCAAAAGAGTATGTGTCCGCGCTTGGTGTCTCCAGCACTCAAGTGATTGCAATGATGAGATCACGATGTTGATAGTCCTACGTGGTCACTCAGGGTCATACAAAAGAGAAACCAAATTTCTAAGCTTTCACGAGAATTGTCTTTCCGATTGCTTTCCGTGCCTAAGACGGCAAACAATAACTGCAAATATGAAGATCCTTCTGGCTGGTCTCTGGCCTGCATGCATAATTGTTTCCTCGCTGCCTACAATGCTACCATACATATACTCGATCACTCTTTTCTGAAAATTTCAAGGTTACAAGGGCGGCTTTGATTAACTTCAATTGAGCGACATCTAGGTAGGCTCATGTAAGAACTACTCACCGAACATGGAGGCCGCAATCCGAAGCTAAGGCGGCGTGTTCCACTCATTGAGGTAGAGCCGTCAAGTGAGAGAAAACTAAGGTACCATATATAAAGCAAGATGTTGCCATTCAGACTTTGATACTGACGTACCCATCTTGAAATCGCCTCATCTGCACATACTGAGTACCAACTGCTTCATCGCTCTTGCCGGGGCTTGAAGTACGCCCACAAGGGAGGCTTGTCCCAGAAGAAGAAAACTTTTTGACCATCTGCCCAAGATTTACTCTCCGGCGCCAACTCCAAATCGAAGTTCCAAATGATGCGCGCAAGAATTAGTCTCATCTCAGCAAAAGCAAGGCTAGACACGCGTGATATTAGCAACCATCTCGATGAAGACCTCAAGTCGAGGAAGAGCATGTTCAAGTACTGAAAAACATACTTCATGCCTAAGCAATTGCGAGGGCCATAAGAAAACGGCTGATGTAAGTTCTTCTGGTCGCCATCGAAGCGCTTATCATCCAACCAACGCTCAGGGATGAAAGCGTCCGGGTAAAGGAACTTGGTTGGATCGTGATATGCAGCATACTGCCAGATGCCTAGAGTCGTCTGCATGGTATTTGATGTCAGCATGAAACTCAAACAAGCCGCAACGTCACGAGGTAGGCAAACTCACCCCTCCAGTAACCCAATGCCCGGCAATCTGCGCACCGCTCGGGGGCGTCTGACGTAACAAGGCAATCGCAACGGCAGGATAAACCCTCATTGACTCTTTGAGAACAGCAAGCATGTAAGGAAGACTCTGAACGCTGTTGACATCAATCTCCTGCTCGCTCTTGAATGCTGAGCGAACTTCGGCGTTCAGCTTTGCGAGGACTTCGGGGTGGTTGCCCAGGAAGTATGTCGTTGCCGCGAGAGTCGTAGCAGTTGTCTCAGAGCCAGCGGTGGTGAGAAGAACCATATTATCCCTCATCTCCATCGGAGACATTTCCTACACATCATATTCGTGAGACGAAAATGTAGAAGATTTGGGCCGAGGACTTGGCAATTGGTACTCACGTGTTTCTCGCCGCTCTTCAACAAGGCTTGAACAAAGTCTGGCCGATCACCCCCAATGGCTAGTCGTTTCTTCAGATTCTCCTCGGCCATCACCTGGCTGAGATGCCGCTGTTTCAGCACATCCTTAGGAACAAAGAGAATAAAATAGAGAGGTTTTAATACAGAGAAGAGAGGGAAGTCGCTAATGGCTTGAATCCACGGGATGATCTTCATGGACGCGAAGAAGCTGTCCACCCACGGGTGCGAGGCCGAGTTCTGCAGACATCCAAAGGGCTCGCCAAAGGCCAGATCCCCAATAATGTCGAACGTCGTCCACTCAAACCACTTGGAAGCATCCATAGCCACCGTTCCACCTTTGCTGTGTTCATGTACCCTCTGGATGAAGAGGCTGATCCATCGGTCCATCAGAGGCTGTTGCTCCGCCATTGCTCGAGCAGAGAACGCGTGAGACAAAAGTCGTCGTGCAGGCCCGTGCCTCTCGCGGGATGCGGAAATAAGGCTCTTGTCCATCTCTTCGTTACCGTATTTTGGGTCTTTTCCGTTCTCGTCCTGTCCGCGCTTGAGGTGTCCGCAGACATCCTTCCATGCGTCAGCGTGTGCAAGTGCCAGCTCGTTGGGTCCAACGCGGACGACGTCGCCGTAGCGCTTGTGCAGTTCCAGAATGGTCAGGTGGGGAGTGCCTCGGAGGATGTTGATGGCTGCGGGTAGAGGCGTAGCTGCCCATAGCTTGGGTCCCGGGTAGCGGCGTAGAGGGTGGAAGAAGAGGTTGTAGATGACCGTTGTCACTCCGTAGATGCTTAGCTGAGAAAGTGATTAGCTTGGGTAGTGCTTTTTTTGGTTTCCGGCTGGCATACCGCAGCCGCTGAAACAAGCAGTGACAACGCGACTGAAGGCATCGCGGGTGTGATGACAGACTAAGCTGCCGTGGATACCAAGAGATAGTGAGAAGACGAGGGAGAAGACGAGGGAGAAGACGAGAGAGAAGACGAGAGAGAAGACGAGTATCAACTGAGATCTTGTGACAGAGATTGTAACTTGGTCTGATGATTATTGCTCTTGGAATCACGAAAACAGATGCCGAGGGGTTCAATTAAGATAATCCTATTGCATGCCAGCTCGTAAGACCAACTTGAGTCGTCCGCCGAACGACGGCCTAAAAGTACAACCATGTCCTATCAGTCCGGCCCCTGGCTCCGGCTCGGTTGCGCAACGCAGCCCGCCCGGCCCGCCGATCTCCCAGGAGCTCGGGTCTCAGTTTCCAAGCCGGGGGCCGTTTCCCGAATGGTGGACCTTGTCTCAACGACTCCTCGCCTATCGCACGAAGTCTACCGTGGCGTCCAGCCAATGAAAGCCGATGTATTGCATTATTCCTAGCGCATGATGTTTATTTTCCGACATCTTGGCACTAGGATCTGCGTTGCTTTCTATCTTACGCCATCTGCGTACGAAAAGGTTGTCATTGGTTAGCTGTCAGAGCTGTCCGTGAACCATTCGGGTGAACATGGGTGCTCGTAAAGCACGAGTCAACGTCGGGGAACCAGAACATAATACCGGCACGACTGCGGGAGCTTTCTAATGGCCGAGGCGATGAATAAAGCCATGCGCTTGAGGACGAATCATGCCCAGCTTGGCAGTTCAACGACCCAGGTTCGATGCTCCTCATCAAGGGAAGCAAATGCACCATCCTTGAGCCCCCGAACCCATTTTTCAGACCACCATCGTGCCGGAAGCCTTTGGATTATCTTGCAAAAGTACGTGTACACGACCAATGCTTCCTGTGACGCATTACGACCCTGAATCAAGGCGATCAGATCTCCCCTGTGATCAGATACGTTGCTGATCCAGAGGAACCCGTGGAAGATGTCTCTGCTCTCAGGGAACTCGGCCAGGACCGCAAAAGTCGCTTCAAGCTCTTTCGCGGCGTGCAGGTACGTTTCGTAATGTTCATTCGACTCGGTTTCTCTTATGCGAGTGAGTAAGGTGCTGAGGTATTGCTTCTTTGATGTCCTCTCACGGTCTGCGAGCATTCCCATCGTGTAGCCAATGACTGGATGAGTTAGACTGGTCGTGGTGTGTAGTGCCATTGACGCCAGCGCGATTGATCTTGATCCATGGAAGAACACCATCCAGTCCGGGGATGATGTTTCTTTTCGACTCGGACGGCCAAAGAAGGCATCTTGGGGGTGTTCCGTCTGCGAGATGACTACAAGTACCGGGGATGTTAGCGCCACAGGTTGGTCGAAAAGTGAAGTGGACGAGGCGTACTATAAAACATGATGAACATTGAATATAGGAAAAGGTTTTCTCGCATGACGACATCTTCCACTTGGTCTATGTGATGTATCGATGCGATAGTTGCCGCTGTCGATGTGTTGTGGTGCTTCAGTGCATGTTGAAATAGGGCTTCTTCCCGCGCCGGATTGAGATGTGCTAGATGAACCGCGGAAAGGGCCAGTAAGCTCCGCATGACAAAGTCACAGCGAAATCCAATTTTCGCCGCATTCCTCAGCCAGAATGTCCGAATGACGGGGCTGACTGTCAAGCTGTCGTATGTGAATAGTGTCCAATGATGTATCAGTTCGAGATCGAGCATGTTGAGATCAAGTGCTCCGCCCCTGTAGGAAAGGTTTTGAGATGGGCTTGGTATCGTAGTCTCTATGAGAGAACATGGTTTTGGTGAAGGGAAACGACAGTCAATAGCTTGCTTGGTGCATTGACTGCATTGAGGTCTTCTCTCATCACACTATCCCGAATAGCAGTCAGATCTGAGCTCAAACTGACTTGGGGCGGCCGCCTACTTTTACGTGCCTCGTCTTACAGGTAATACACCCCGTTCGAACCTTCTTATGAGCTCTTTTAGGCCCATGTCGCAAGGAAGGAAGGCTTTCCATGCCAAGCTCTGTCGTTCACAGCTCCGGGTGGGCAATTGGGAGACAGGGGTTGAGAGGCAAGCTTTAGTAGGTTGCAGCTAAGGTCAGGGATTGCTGCTTGAAGGGTCTAGCTGAATCGAGACCGACGAGACTAGGAAGTGAGAGAACGAAGGAACTGTTATTTTGATTGGAATGTGTGTTCCATGAAAGGACTGAAGCGGGCGGGTAGCCTTTGCGGTTTACTGACGACGGACTTACGGGGCCCGGCGAGGCGGGTTCGGATCAGTTGGCCCCACTTCGTTCTCGTCACGAGTCCGAAGTGGGGCTGCGCTTCGACTTAGACGGGGGACCAATCACGGTTAACGAATTGCGCGAAGGGCATACAAGCTCGTGATCATTGAACAACTTGATGAGAGATCTCATGATTTCACATTGAATCGTTACTGCTATTCGCTTATCGTTCTCTTCTTGAATATTTGCTCTGGTTCTGGCAAACTTCACCGAGGCATGGCCATGACTCCATGGCGACATGGAGGATCAACCGAAGATTCATGGGAGCTTCATGTTCGTCAAGCAGTTGCTTGAGTAGGCCACTCTTTTCAAAGTCTGTTTGAAGTCAAGTATTTGGTAAAGGACGAATGCCTTGTCCCCTGTTTGTCGTTTAGTCTTCCATGACGGCCTACATCGAGCCCTGTGTGTCGGAGCTTGGGACCCTTGCATACCTCCCGGGCTTTAAGAAGCACTTGGTCCCTTTCCGTTCCTCCATCTAATATTCCAAACACCCTCGACCCATCTACTGAGCAAGTAGCTCTCTGTCTCTGGTACAATATGTTAAAAGCCCTTGCGAGCCAAGCGCCCCGCGCCGTGGGACTCGCGACGAGATCGATTGTCTCACCAGCCGGCGTTCGATGCCTAGCAACTTCTCCTACCAGTCGAAAATGTATATCTCCACGCCTAAATCGTCGCGAAGTTGCTCTACCTACCCAATCTCAGCCCAAGTCCTTGGTGGAATATGCCGTGTAAGTACTCCCGTCCCGGACAGATTACCCATGGCCTATGTCTAACCACTCTTCTTCCAGAACTACCTTCGACAAACTCGCCAACTGGGGCCGTCAGTCATCAATGTATCCAATGACATTCGGCCTCGCATGCTGCGCCGTAGAGATGATGCACATCGCCGGGCCACGATACGACCAAGACCGCTTCGGCTTCATGTTCCGAGCATCTCCGCGCCAGTCAGACGTCATGATTGTCGCGGGCACCGTCACGAATAAAATGGCGCCAGCTTTCCGTCAAGTCTACGACCAGATGCCGGAACCGCGATGGGTCGTTAGTATGGGGAGCTGCGCCAACGGCGGAGGGTATTATCACTACAGTTACTCTGTCGTCCGCGGTTGTGATCGCTTGGTCCCGGTAGATATCTATGTCCCTGGATGCCCGCCGACGAGCGAGGCGCTGCTCTATGGGATGTTGCAGTTACAACGGAAGATGCGGCAGGGAAGGAAGTCAAGAATGTGGTATCGCAAATGAGCTGCACAAATATCCCTATTGAACTGTTATCTACACTGTTCAGTTGCCGTTCGTGTCATCCAATAAATGAGTAGAAAGAAATAGAACATATCAAATACGTGACTTTGGTAAGGAGGCTTTCATCACAGGTCTAAAAATCAACAAAAGCTTTATTATCCACAGGCGATTGGGGAAAGATTGCACTGTATGAGGCTGGGTACCTTGATGGGATCAATCTTCAGATGAAAGGGAAAAGAGGTCATAGGATGCAAGGTTGCCTCATCTGTCATCTGCCACATCATGAGTTGGATGCTTGAGTTGTTGTCTACTTCGGTGAAGTCTCCCGAGGTATTACTGTATCCGTTGTTCAATTCATGGTGTGGTCGGATGACTTTTTTCTTTTTCGGTATTGCAAGACCCCAAGATCATTGATCTCTGCATCTTCAGAGTTTGCGACGGGGACAATGGCAGACTGAGAAGAAAGACTCTGAGAGGTAAATGAGGGTATCCTGATTCGATTTCGATCTCTAAAAGCAAGTTTTCCATTGTACCCCTAAACGCCATGCCATGCGACATCCCCGAGAACCCGCCAAAGCCCCATCCGCTTAGAAGGCTGTTCTGCGCTTGCGTCCAGTGTACTTTGAGGTAGACTTGACGACCTTTCCCTTCCTCTCCAT
Source organism: Colletotrichum simmondsii (assembly GCA_001563135.1). Classification (NCBI taxonomy): domain Eukaryota; kingdom Fungi; phylum Ascomycota; class Sordariomycetes; order Glomerellales; family Glomerellaceae; genus Colletotrichum; species Colletotrichum simmondsii. The sequence goes on from JFBX01000910.1 coordinate 58,121, forward strand.
CTGCTCCTTCTTCTTGACGATCCACGCCTTGCTTCCCTTCTTGATGTCACCCTTACCACTCTGCTGGCTGGCCTTCCTCCTCGCGTCCTCGACATCGACGTTGTCCATACCGTCAACGACGTTTGTGATGTCGCCTCCGCGACCACCCTCTGCGGTACCGCCGACAGTCAGCACAAGGTAGAGCTTGACATTCTTCGTCTCGGGATCGTCCTCGAGCAGACCGGCGCCGAAGCCCGCCTTGACTGCGGCCTGGGTAATCATGTTGCGCTGGGTGTCGTTCTTGGGGTAGAATTGACACACGGCGCGACCGCCTCTACGTAATGATGCGTAAAGACCGTTGAAGAATCTGGTGAGACGGCCCTCGGGTGAGGTGTCGCTACTCTCGGCGTTGCAGAGCCATTGGATCGCGGAAATACTGATGGCGGCGTCGAAGGAACCGGCGCGGAAGGGTACGCCCTGTCCGATATCTGCGAGGAGTAGGTCGCCCTCTACATCTCTTTGGAGGGCAATGTCGAGCATGGAGGGTGAGACGTCCATGCCGACCCAGGTGTGCGGCCCGCCGTCTTCGGGGCCTTCGGCGGTGAGAATTTCGCCGGACAGACCGCTGCCGCAGCCGACGTCGAGGATGAAGGAGGGCTGCTTGAGGTCGAGGAGCTCGAGGGCACGGCGGGTCATGGATGCCTGAATATTTTGAATACGGGAACTCGTCGTGTACTTGCGGGCTTCGGTGTCATTGTAGTGGATGTCGGCCGCACTGAGAGCAGAGAGATTTGGTCAGCTGGAGGTACATGGCGGGGTTGGAGGAGGGTCTGTAGCCTACAGGGTATCCTCAGGGCGCGACATGTTGGGCAGTTTCTGGCAGAAGATTGACCTCGGACAATATTGAATGGGGACTCTCGTCAATATTTGCTTCGGAGCAGTCTGTCGTCACGCCGGCGCATCGAAGAATTGGGCGGTGAATTGTGTGTCGTGGGAAATCCTCAAAAATTCACAACTGGGGGGTCACGGATAGCTATCGATAAGAAGACCATCAATCTGAATCGAGGTCTTATCGATAAGGATGTCGATGTTCCCCGCGAGCCAGACGTGGTGGGGTCGAAGACGGGAAGATGCGTCCAATTAGACGATCGCTTATCTCATCCGTCGCGGATCAAGAAATCCCCCGAGTGTCCGCAAAGGTACGGACCTAAGTACCCGACGCGCAAAGGCCACGCTTTCGCAAAGTGGATGTCACGACGCGCCCTGGCCAGCTCCGTCATAGCTTCAAAGAGACAATGTAGGGAGCTTATGTGCACAACCCTTTCCCCCCCAGCAGATCAATAATTCAACAACTTCACACACGCTCTCTTTTTACTTCTCACTTCACTTCACCTCATGCCACGTAACAAGACGACAATTTAACCACAACGTCCGTCACCATGTGGATTCTACCTTTGGTCGGCTACCTTGGCTCCATCGTGGGCTTCTGCTTTTTGACCCTCGCCATCGGTTCGTCTTGATCGCCCGATTCTCCCTTGGCACACAGGCTGAGGATGACCTCGTACTAACACGGTTTGCCCAGCTTCCGGTCTGTATTACTTATCGGAGCTTGTCGAGGAGCATACCGTCTTTGCGAAGCGTCTTCTTACAAAGTTGATTTACTCGGTCATTGTCCTGCAGCTATTACTATGCATCGTCGACCGATTCCCGTTCAAGTTGACCCTCATGGGAGTTGTCTCCCATGTCGTCTACCTCGGCAACATGCGCCGATTCCCTTTTGTCAGACTGACTGACCCTCTGTTTCTGGCTTCATGTGGTATGTCTCCATCTTGAGAACCGGGCAAACCCTCCATGCATAAACTAATCTTCGCCTGCTCAGTCTTGGTCCTCGTCAACCACTACCTTTGGTTCCGCCACTTCTCTGCCGCCCAGCAGAGATCTTACTCGAATATGCATTCCTACTACGACCAACCCGACGTCCCGAGTTTCACCGAGATCGCCTCATACTTTGGGCTCTGCGTTTGGCTCATTCCATTTGCTCTCTTCGTCAGCTTGTCCGCTAGCGACAACGTCCTGCCCACGATGGGAAGCGAAGACCCCCTGCGGGACTCCTCTGGCAAGAGCAAGCGCCAAGGCTTCGTCAAGTCAATTGTCGATACCGTTCTTGGCGCGCTCGCAGAAGTTTTCAGAACAGTCGGCTGGGAGCGGAGTTGATCTTCTCATGGCGATAGCGGACAATAGACGAATTTCACATGCGACGCATGTGGTGTGTACAATATGTCGGTAGACTACGATAACGACGGAATTATTAACCTGAAAAGGAGCGAGAGAATAGATACCCGGAGACCTTCTCCAACCAAAAGGCCCCGTGGCGTTGTGCTGCGTGTGCGGCTCTTTTGCACTAAATCTATGCCGACTTTCCGGCCGACTTTCGTGTCAACGGACGGACGCTTTGCAGATCGATCATCCTACACCTCGCACCGAGGAGTGCTGCCCAGCTGGCTCAATGAGAATGCACTAATATGGTAGCCATGACTAGCCACGCCAGCGACCATTTCTGAAATATAGTATTTTCGGACTGCGGCGTCGGTGAGGCGACCAATCAACTCAAACCATACGCAAAAGTACTTTGCATGACCACGCAAGCGAGGTCCTTGTTGGCTGGCATTTGACCCGTTTGGCGACCAAGCCGCAAAAGTCCACTCCAGAAGGATCAAGCACAAACTCGGTGACAAGGTGTCAGGCCTTTGGCGGTCGATCATCCAAGATCCCTTTCCGCTCGCACTCTGTCATGGCTTTTTTTGCGATGCCTGTCTGCCATGTGCCCGTACTCCTTCTGATGCGAACAATTCGGCACTAAGAATGAGCGGCCGTGCCTTGCAGTAGTCCTCGGGAGTCAAAAGTACCTGCGTACTTTTGCCTCGTTAATCTTGCAAGGTTCTTTTGAGCGGCGGCCCAGTCCCCCGTCCTGGAGGCGGTGATAGGAGGCAATCATCATCGGCTCCCGGACCTCATTTTCATCCTGGGCAACAACTTTTTGACTTTTCATCCTCTTCTACAGATTAAAACCAGCCGCAAAAGACCCCGCTGAAAAGCCACTGGTCTTTTTGTTGTTGAGGAGGAGGGCGAGGAAGATGAAGAGGAAGAGGAGGAGGACCTTGCCGCTTCGCTCCTCATGGTGGTGAGGAGTGAGGATTTCGAGGAGCATTCATCATGACTACAAAAAGCTGGGCTATCGAGCCGATTTTCCCCTTCATTCGGTCGCTCAATCTCTCATTGCAATTCACACATCTCATCTCAATCGCGGTCAAGACGAACAAGACTCAAATTTCCGCCCTCGAAGCCGCCAAGATGTCTTCCAACCAAGCTCATTCCTCCTCTCAATACAACACCATCCCCCGGCCCAGACAGGACCAATTCTCAAGCGCCTTCACATACATTCAACCCAATGGCTCCGCCAGTCTCAACACCTGGCTGACATCCCCAACTTCGGCGGCGCCGTTCCACAACATTGCCGCCTACCAGTCGTCTACCTCCACTTCCGGCGGCGGCGCAAACGTGCGGGGATCCGCTCCGGCTCCGAGCAGCAACGGCGCGACATGGGGTAGCGGGCACGGCCCGCAGAATTGAGCGCGGACCTTGGCTGCGTTGAATGCCGGACGGCAACAGACGTTTACCGACAACGAGAGACGATGGTTTTTTTTGGGCGTTTTCAAGGACGGGATCTGGAATGGATAGATGGGCGTTGGGACAAAATAGCGGCAAAGTTGTACATGCGTGAAGGCTTGCGAAACGGGATGGCTTACTCCGAATTGTGCGTTTCTTGGGATGCGATCGCAGGTTTTAGGACAGGCAATATTACCACGTGTTTGGTCTACATATGCCAGGATGCTTGCAGATGACCCGTGCCGCAGGAACTTCTCCGACAGTGCCAGTGTAGTCCATTGACTATACGTATTGACGGTGGTATGATCTCTTAGGACCGTTAACTCCGTGCTTGAGGTCTCCCATATAGGGAAAGCAAGACTCCTAACCCCCAATGAAGCATGCCTATCTCCGGCCCCTCGTCGTCTTTGAAGGATTATTGGGGATTTTTCTTGTAGCAGAATAGGTAACTATGGCCCCGAAGCAACATGGAAGAGCCCATCGATCTTATGCGTCGTAATCTTCGGATGAACTAACCCCAAGACTGCCCATTCCATAGCGTGCTTACACTGAGTACAGGCCATCTCGCTTCTTATGTATTTTAGTGGTGTTCATGTCTAGCAATGGATGAGAACTAATGGGTATATAGAGGGTCTCCCTGCGGTCTCGTCATCTTGTCCGAGGGGAGTCATAAGCAATGCCATATTCTCTTTCTCATCGCAACTAAGCATGACCTAACTTATCAGTACTTCACGGAACAGACAAACCATGGCTCCTTCTTTCAACAACAAAACCAAAGCGAGCGAGCTAGTGCCCGTCTACGCCCCCCACATCGCCGGCAAGACGATACTCATCACGGGAGTCTCCCCAGGCAGCATCGGCGACAGCTTCGTCAAGCAAGTCGCCGTAGGCAATCCAGCCACATTCATTCTAGCCGGCCGCTCACCCTCAAAGTTTCAGCCCCTCGTCGATGAACTCGCAACCACACATCCCGAAATCAACGTCAAGCCTCTAACTCTAGACCTCACCTCCTTCGCCAACGTCCGCAAGGCAGCAGAGACAGTCACCTCATGGCCAGACGTCCCTCACATCGACCTCCTCGTCAACAACGCCGGCATCATGGCCTTAGCCTACAGCCTCACAGAAGACGGCTTCGAAAGCCAGTTCCAAACAAACCACCTAGGCCACTTCCTCTTCACGAACCTCATCATGCCCAAGATCCTCGCATCCCCTTCTCCCCCGCGCATCGTCAACGTCAGCAGCAACGCCCACAGGCTCGGCCACGTGCGCTGGACGGACTACAACTTCAACGAGGGCAAGCACTACGACAAGTGGATGGCCTACGGGCAGTCCAAGACGGCCAACAGCCTCTTCTCCATCGCCCTTGCCGAGAGGCTGGGCCCATCAAAGGGTGTGACGGCGTTTAGTATGTGCCCGGGGTACGTCCCCACGAACCTTGCCGCGCACGAGGCGCATGATTTCTCCGGGTTCCTAGAGGCCCTGCGTAAAGCTGATGTGGTGGTGGGGAGCAAGTATATGTGGGGGATGGGGGATATCGAGCCCAAGGATATGGACCAGGGTGCCGCGACGCACGTGTTTGCGGCGTTTGATCCGGAGCTGAAGGACAAGAATGGGGAGTTTCTTACTGATTGTCGTGTTGCCGACCCGTGGAAGGAGGAGGTATATCCTTGGGCTAGGAGTAAGGTCGATGCGGAGATGCTGTGGGCTTTGAGCGAGAAGCTTGTTGGTCAGGAGTTTAGATACTGAGGTGGATCATGTGTATTCCGTTCTCCCTCTGATAGAATAGTGTTGTATATAATACAATTTTCATCTCAAAACCATCACCCGCAGTAGCCGAGCGGTATACAACTGGTAGAAAACTAGGTGCAAGCTTCTGCGAGGTTTTCATAGGAATTCAAACCTCACAGGTTCGAGCTCTGAACTTTTGTTTTTAGTTGGACCTTTTACCTCTCGTTTCATACTGGCGAGCCTTTCCCGTCTGGGAACGCAGTGAAGCTGGCTGATTGCGGCAGGGACCGAGGCTATGAAGCTTGCGCTTTCCTTCGTGGAGGATACAGGCTGGCAAGAAATACACCGTGGCATAGTCGGCTGGTGTAACAGAGCCAGTTTGGGAATACCCTCTGCGAAATCACCAGCTGCATATTTATCGCGGTTAAGTCCATCACCCATCATCCGCAGTAGCCGAGCGGTATACAACCGGTAGAATCAGGACGTGGGACAACGTCCGAGATTCATAGGAATTCGAACCTCGCAAGTTCGAATTCTGAACTTTTGATTTTTTTTCTCATGATTCCGTCCCTAGCCTTCGCTCGCTCATGCTTCCTTGTCCTCTGCTATTCCTTAGAGATCCGCACGCTGTTGTGCTTGATGCCCTGGGGGACTTGGGGTTGCTAAAGTAAGCATTAGGTATGAGTATAGATGCCTAGATGGAAATCCATGACGGGACCTGACTTAGGTAGTAGCTGCGCAGGTAAACAGGATTGAGAGCGATTGAGGATGGGATGTTCGAGGGTCTCGGCGGACCTTGGAGATGGAGGGCACAAGGGTAGCTTCAGCCACATCACCGGAGCACTCGCCACAGCTCCAGAAAGCTCGAAGCACAGCCACAATGAGGGGCATGTCAACTTACCTAATCACTTGCTTAGCCACAGTTTCCACCGCACAGCCACTGAACTTCAATTGTTTCACCGGCTGATCCCTGCAGTCCAACGAGTGGCGAAAAAACAACCACCAACAACATCTTGGCGTTGAACGTCGTCGTCTCTAGCACCACGTTGGCTGGCTCAAAATCCTCCTCACACCGGCCTAGATGGACATACCCGAGCTCTGATTGGGGCTTCGAGTGCCTCCCGACGCGTACGCTCGTCATGCGTAGGGTGAGACCAGGCGAAGAAGCGAGACGAAATGCGACTTTGCGGCGGCCGAGTCAACAAGCTTGACAGGAAAAGTGTGCCTCCATGGCCCTCCACCTCTTACGGCGGGCTTCCTGGATGTGCCATACAGGGAAAATGAGGCTGTGCCACTGCCGAGCTACCGACGTCATTCGTCCAACCTCGACACAAACGCGTTGGTCCCCGACCCAAAGTTCGGTGGCTTTGCGCACATGGGATTGCTTTCACCTTTCTCGCTGTTGTTCAAAGTCTTTTTTCGCCCTGCATAACGGAGACCGAGTGGTCCTAAAGGCTCTAGCCCACAGTATCCAGTCTGCCAGTCTCCTTGACTGGTCTCGGCTTTGCTATCCGACGCCGAGTGACAGACGAAATTGCAGTATCCGTATTGCCGTAGGCGCGCAAAAAAAGGGCCCAAACGGATGCCTCTTCTTTGCTGGGCTGCCTCAAGCCAAGCAACATCCATGGAATGCCAACTCTAATGTCGCCGTACCGCCGTATTCCCCGGTGGCGACGCAGAAGTAGGCGAAGCTTTGTCCTTTTCCCCACGCCCCAAGGTCGTCACTGGGGGCTGACGACGCGGCTTTGCGACGACTTGGAGCCCAGATCCAGGCACCCTTTCATGGCTATTGGGCACACTCGCACCTGAGGGGCATGTGATGTTCGGTCGAGACACGTCTCGCGCCGCAATGCAGGCTTGCGCTGCGTAACTGCGTAATCCCACATAAGCTTGTTCTTTGGTCCTTGGGCTGGGCGAACAGTAGTCTCCTCTTTAAAAAGCTCTCCCTTCCCAGTGTTGTGCTCGCACCCTGTTTTTGAGGTCCAAGACTTTTCCTTGCGCAATCACCCACATCACACATACATCGAGACCAGACTGTGATGGGATCATTGTACGAGGTTCCAGAAACCAGTCGTCACCGCCCAACTAACGTCTCTATCAGACCCGAACGCGAGATGGCTCCGAATATCGACTCGGCGCTGGGGACGGCGGACATGGCGAATGAGCAGCGCGGCCTTCTCGAGCTCATCGACAAGCTGCAGTTTGCCCAGCTCGACAATGTCAAGCTGCCACAGATCGTCGTCGTCGGCGACCAGTCGGCGGGAAAGAGTTCCGTCCTCGAGGCCATCACTGGCACCCCGTTCCCTCGCGATGCCGGCGCCTGCACACGATTCGCAACCGAAATCCGCCTGCGCAGGTCGGCCGAAGCGAGTCTCAACGTCTCCATCATCCCGGACAAAAACAAGCCTTTCAGAGATCAGGAGCGGTTGAAGCAGTTTGGCGGAGCCGTCGACACAGACATGTCCTTTGAGTCTCTCATGAGATCTGCGGTGGAAATGATTGCTCCCAAGAACATTCCGGGCAGATTCGCCGCCCGCGACATTCTGGTGGTTGAGAAGAGAGGTCCCGACATGCCGCTGCTCACCCTCGTCGATCTCCCAGGTCTCGTCAAGAACGCCAACAACGACCAGTCGATGGACGACATCAAGACGATTGAGACCCTTTGCGACCGATATATGAAGAGTTCCCGAACCATTATCCTTGCTGTCGTTGGCGGCAACACCGATTACGTCCAGGCACCCATTCTCACAAAGGCACGCCACTTCGACCCCTCCGGCAGCCGTACCATCGGCGTCCTGACAAAACCCGATCTTTGCGAGTCGATCGGTCTGGAAGACAAGTTCATCGAGCTCGTCCAGAATAGAGACAAGCAAAACTACTTCAAGCTCGGCTGGTACGTCCTGCTGAACCCTGGACCCCGCGACCAAGGCCAACCTTGGCCTTCAGCCCGTGAACGTCGTCAACGTGAGGAGGAATTCTTTGGCCGCGGAAAATGGCGTGCTCTTCCCAGCTCCATGTGCGGTGCCAATGCGCTCAAGCAGAAGCTGAGCGTTCAGTTGCAACGTCACATTGGCCGCCACGTCAAGACACTTCGCAAGCAAATCCAGAAGGCGCTCGACGACTGCGACTCAGAGCTCAAGTCCATGGGCACCGGAAAGGACACTGTCGAGGAGATGCGTATCGAGCTCGTTGAGCTCTTCTCCAGCTCCAAGGAACTGGTTATCCCCGCCGTCTACGGTTTCTATAAGAACCCTCCTCGCAAGAACTTCTTCCGTGCCACAGCCGACCCCCGAGGCACTCCCGCTCAGAACCTGCGTGCCCGCGCCATTGAGGAGAACGAAAAGTTCTCCCACCGTATCCGCCAGAACGGTCGCAAGTTTGGCTTCTCGTCATCCACTGCACCCGGTACCGCAGACGGTGTCACTATCAGCGATAGCAGCAAGAGAGAGTTTGTCGGTAGAGAAGTCGAGATGCTTCTGCGACAGATTCGTGGTTCCGAATTTCCCATGGATCCCAAGCCTCGCGCTGTCTACATGCTTTTCCAGAGTTACTCAGAGAACTGGCCAAAGCTCGCTCAGGAGCACAAGGACAATCTCGGCGTCGTGTGCAACGAGTTCCTCAGTGAGGTCATTGACTTCGCGTGGCCTCAGCGTATGCGCGAGCCCCTGCGTTACCAATTCCTCGATGTTCAGATGAAGAAGTTGCTGGCCGACGCACAGGTCGAGCTTGAGCACCTGACGCAAGACATGAACCTCGAAATCCAGCCGTATGACCCCGAGTACGAAGAGCGTCTTCGCAAGTGGCAGATCGAGACCACCAAGGATGGTGCCACCTACACCGAAGCGCAGGAAGTTTGCGAGAAGATGTTGATCTTCTACGAGCTTGCGGCCAAGACCTTCATCCGCAACACTATTACGCAGGTCGTCGAGAGACATTTGCTGCAGGGCATGTACAGCATCTTCAACTCTGTTGAGATCCTCGGCATGCCTGCCGAGACGGTCGAAGCTATTGCCGCCGAGAACAAGGAGACGCGCGACCGCAGAATGACGCTCAAGACGCAGAAGACTGCGATTGAGGAGGCCCGCGACATTTGCGCCAGCTTGGCCATGCGCAAGGAGCTGAGAATGGTAAGCCCCAATCATTTTCCCTCAGCACATCCGACTATGCTAACGTTTGCTTCACAGTACGCCGACGAAGACCGCGATCTAGAGGACAACAGCTCCGATTCGGACGAAGACAAGCCAAAGCAGACAACGACGCGCAAGCCTGTCAGCAACACCGCCAGCCCAAACCGCGAAACTACTCACCGCTCGACACGCTCCCGCGATGAGCGCGAGGAGCGCCGCGAGGAGCGCCCATCCGCGAGAACTCAGCAAACCGCCGAGTCGGCAACCAACGGCTACTCCTATGGCGGCCACCCAGCGCCAGCACAGGCTCCTCCCGTTCCGACCTCGCGACCGGAGCGCGCCGAGCCCGCTAGGACAAACACCAGCACGTCCCAGTGGGAAGATGAAGAGTACTACAGAGCCCCTTCCTCCCAACAGGCCTCCGCGCCGGCCCAAGCACCACCCCCGCCTCCTCGTCCCCAGAAGCTGAGACCTGAGGATGCGGCGTCGGATGCGTATAGCCACCGCTCGCAGTCTTCGATTTCGGAGCAGCAGCACGCTAATGGCTACGGAGGGTACTATGACGCCAATGAGCACGCGCCCTCGTCTACGAGACGTGTGACTGCCAAGAAGCTGTTTGGTAGAGGTTAAAATGGAAGAGTAGACCGGGAGATATACTCCAGTTTGAGCATGAGATTCTCAATTTAGCGATGCGGTCTAATGGCGTTTGGTAGGATGATACGATTTCTCATTTTGGTTAGACAGTGGTCTATGGAACAGAGGGACATTGGATGGAAACTTGCCAGGTGCAATGGCTTGGATCTAGATAGTACTTGATACCATTTCTATAGAATTATACACAATCTCAATCGACAACGTCCTTTTGCAAATGTGATTTGTGAGCCCTAAGTAATCTGAGGTGATAGGACGAGTCGACACCATTGCCAGCCTTGCGGCACTGCGATCAAAACCATGTCATGTAACCTGCATGTAGACCTTATTTCTCGTGTTTTTTGTCCGCCAGGACTTAAGAGAATGAGGTAAAGTCGAGGCCTTTCTGGTAGGTTCAAGACAGGGCGAAAATCTTATCACCCTGACATATCGAGTAGACAATGACGGTTACAATCACAGTGGGAATTTCATATTCGGTTCATTGGTCATCAATTGTCATTATAGTATACATCTAACATGCTTTTCCCATCCTTTTATGCAACGCAATGTTTCCGTCCGTCCATACCTTTTAAGACCCTTACTCCTGGGCAATCTTCAAGACAGCCTTGCCAAAGTTCTGGCCGGTAAGCATGCCAATGAAACCCTCAGCAGCCTGGTCAATGCTATCCGTCTGGTGGATCTTGACCTTGAGCTCGCCGTTGGCAATCATGGGCTGCACCTTCTCCTGGAAAGGCTTGTACTTCTCGGGCGACAGGTTAACGAGGAAGCCCTGGAAGGAAAGCTTCTTGGCGACGAGGTGGAAGAGGCCGCGGACGCCCTTCTGCTGCTCGCGCGGGGTGTTGTAGTCGGAGATCATGCCGCAGCCGATGATGCGGCCCTGCTGGTTGAAGGACTCGAGGGCGGCCTCGAGGTGGTCGCCGCCAACGTTCTCAAAGTACATGTCGATACCCTGGGGCGCGAGGCGCTTGAGGGCGTCGTGAGGGGACTCGGTCTTGTAGTTGAAGCCGGCGTCGAAACCGAGCTCGTTGATGATGAAGTCGAGCTTCTCGTCGCTGCCGACGGAGCCAATGACCTTGACGCCCTCAGCCTTGGCGAGCTGGCCGACAATCTGGCCGACGGCACCGGCGGCGGAGGAAACGAAGATGGTCTCGCCCTTCTTGGGCTTGCCAATGTCGTAGAAGCCCTCGTAGGCGGTCATACCGGGCATGCCGAGAGCGCCGACGAAGAGAGGGAGGTCGACGTTGTGGGTGTTGGGGACCTTGAAGAAGCCGGGGAGGAACTTGGCGGGGATCGCGGCGTACTCGGCGTTGGGGCCCATGAAGGAGGTGACGAGGTCGCCGGCAGCGAACTGGGGGGCATCGGAGCGCTCGACGCGGGCGACGATGGAGGAGACGATGACGGCGCCCTGCTCAAAGGGAGGGATGTAGGACTTGCCGGCCTCAGCGGGGCGCATGCGGCCGCGCATGTAGGGGTCGAAGGAAGAGTAGAGGACCTTGATGAGGATGCCGCCGTTGAGGTCCTGCTCGAGGTCGATAGGGCGATCTTCGGTGACGAGGTCCTGGCCGGCGACAGGCAGGCCCTTGGGGACCTGCTTGAAGATGAAAGACTTGTTGGGAGTAGGAGCCATTGTGAATGTGTTAAAGTGCGAGAGTCTAAGTGACAGGGTATCAAAAACTGGAATATTTAGTGGGTAGGATATATAAGGAGAAGATGTGAGTGATTCTTTCAAACTTCGACTGGGAGATATGGGATTGTCTTGGTGTTAAATATATCGTAGAAACCATCTGCTCCATATCATGACGAATCCCGTCAAAGGGTCCATCGGGCCCGCGCCGGGTCCGACCCTGTGATCCGCTTGGAACGGTTCAATGTTCAGCTCTCCTCAAGCTTCCTGGTGAACACGGGGCGACGGAAGGCATTGGAAACGGCAACGTCATGATGGAAGAACTGCCAGGAGGGGCATCCACTTTGCTTGTTCGACCGGTGGAGATTCTTCGAGAGCCGGGGTCCGCCGGCATTGGCCATGCCCATCAGGACGTGTTTTGTGAGGTGATTCCTGGAAAAAGGATAGCGGAATTGTCAAACGGGACTTGGCCGCTGTTGCCCCCACGGACCCTTTCTTTTGATCTGTCAGCAGCAGCACTTAAACATGGGCGCTAGATTTTTTCTTCCTTTCCATTTGCCCCTCCATCTTTTTTTGGTGAAAGATGCCGCGGTTCATGGCGGGGCACATCCCTCTTTGAGATGCGGAAACACATACCAGATATCGCTTGGGTAGGCGGTGTGTCTGAGAGGTCCAATCAAGCTCATCAATGTCACGGTGAAGGCCATTCAAGACCAGGGACTCCCGGATTCTCTGATCTGCGGTCAAGATCGCTTTGTCAATCGTCGTGGACTTTGAACTGCACAGCTCCCGCCATTGTTGTTTGGTGGGCCTGCCTTGCTGTATCTTTCTTCATGGTTCGAGGAATTGACGATTCAACGGGATGGCCTCGGCCCCAGGGAACTCGAGTCAGGGTGAGGCTCATCACTGACTAGTCCTGACCCAATCTTGCTTGAAGTCGCCTCTCCGTTCTCCAAAACGTGCCACAAGAAAATCTCTACCCCGTACCAATGAAGCAATGATGACAAAGCACAAGCTCAATGCCGTTATTGTTCTGGCGCTCGACCACCCGGAGCTGGCTGCCCCTTTCGGTGGAGGAGGGCCCCGATAAAATAAGAACAGCGCAGAAAACATCGGTAGTCGCCTGAGCCGTGCCGGTTGCCAGGTCCGCGGGGCGGGAGGCCGAGGCTTGGTACACCGTACGGTGCTGTCAACTAGGTAATTCGTAGCATCGTAGGTATCCGCAACGAGTCTGGACCACGTCTGCTGGGTGACAGGAGCCGAGGTTCGTTTCGCACTTTGTTGATGGACAGCAACGGGATTCTGGCGAGGAAAACGGGGTCCGGGGCAATTGTTGGCTTGTTGCTATGTTCGGTTGAATGATTGCCCCAGCGTCGAGGAGCTTCGACCCAGCTTTCACTTCGTGATGGGATTTCTGATTTCAAAGCCAAATTTCCGCTGGAATTCCACTCCTTGCGTTGTACCCCGTACTCAAACGGGATGCCCCTCCCTTCGCATCATCGATCATCCATTGATTGTTCTCGAAGTCTCGAAATCTCCGATAGCCTTGTTCCAGAGACAGCGCCGCTAAGCATCGGTGACGGGATGCGAGTGCTTTGCTAGCATCCTCGCTTGGCCTCGGACTGTCGCCGCTTCTCGCACTTCGCGTTTCTCGGGCGCGGTATCCGCTGTGATTGTAACCAGTTGGACACCTTCGCGGCCATCGTCAACCCAAAATTCCTCGTAGCCGGTCGCCTCGAAACCCAGTTTCTCAAAGCATCTTCGTCCTTCTGGCGTTGCTGTGAGTGCTGCCAAAATGTCAGACCACATCGATGCCCCCCTCTCCCAAACGGATGAGTGTCAATCGAAAGCCTGCAATGCCAGCATGGCGAGCCACTCACGAATCACTTACCTGAATAGCCGATGATCGACCATCCCTTCCTCTCTGCAGCAGCTACAACAGCCCGCATCGAAGTCTCGGCGAATCCTCGCACCTTGCCTTGCGTCTCAGGCACGTGGAACCTCTCGACGTGAAATACGTGCAGCCCGACCTCTGGATACTCAGCACCAGCGCGAGGAAACATAGTCCCGGCATCCACATCCACTTCCTTGACCTCGCCCGCCAGCAAATCCCGCCACGCAGGCGCCAGGATCGGGAGTGCAATGACGGCGCCGACGAGTGTCTGAGTGTCGTCGTTATCCCCAGCATCGGCAGAGAGGTAGAAGCAAGTGGCCAGCTCGGGCGCTGCCGTCGTCCAGCTCCGGAGGCGGTCCCAGGTCAGCGGCGCGGGGTACATGTCTTGGTCGGACGCAAAAATGCCCCTGAGGACTTCATCGGTCATTGAGCCCTGTTTCAGAGGAGCTGGTGCTGATGCTGGCATTTCGGCGGTCTTTTTGTTCGGCTTCGTTAGAAGCTGTGATGGAAAGAAGTCGCGACGAGGTGGTTTGTGGTCGTTGGAGTGTGGAAGTGTCAAGATTTCAATCATGAAATTTGGATTGTGGTGTTGGACAGCAGTTCCTTCCTCTTGCCTTCTCTCTGAGGGTGACATGGTGCTGGGTCGCTCTTGGAAGGTGCTGAAGAAGCTACGCTGCAGCTGTTCCCCACCCAACGTCGCCTACAGCGTGTAAGCTGAGCCCGAGCACATTTCACTTACACCGAGGTCTCTCTAAAGGCACCACTTGCAATCACCACCTGATCGTTACAGCCTTCAGTGGTTTGTCTTGGTGGCATGCTCTTTTCCCATGACTCTTATTATCGTTACATGTCGTTATTCCCATGTACTCATACCCTGTGCCTCTCAATACCACCTCCTCGCACTCCCGGGCTTTTGTCGTGCCATGTGCAAATACAAAAACAAGGTGTTGATGTGGTGCCTCCTCGTAAGCACAAGAACTCCTTTCCTTGGTATCCTCCCAGCACTGTCAGACGAGAACCATTGTTGCGCAAACTCCAGCTGCTTCCTCTCTTGGTTGCGTAAGGGCCAACAACTAAAGTTCGTCGCCAAACTCAAACATTGCGAGAGGGTCAGGGCCACGAGAGATCCATCGGATCTCACCAGTCAGAGAATCCATGATGCACTTGAAGTGAGTCGACTCATTGGTGGTAGGATAGCTAGCGATCCATTCGCGGAGTTTGGCCTCGTCAACGCCAGTCAACTCGCCAGATTTGCTAGCCTCGGCATCAAGCTCAAGATCCGTGCAGCAACTATTCTGCCTGGCCCAGCTGATGTCATTTCCATTGGCGATAGCACGGACATGTTCAATCCACTTGTCGTGGAAGGCATTCTGACGATCCGCAGACGCCTCGATCCAGTCCTCAGATTCCATGAGCTTTGCCTGGACAGGGTCGGCGCCGTAGCGTACAGTCATGCGGCCACAGCAGCGTCGATGGTCAGGGTCGTGGTTGCACTGAATCTGGAAGACACTGCTCGTCTTGATCTTGCCGTCATGAAGGTCCTTGAGGATGTTCACAACCTCTCTTCCATCGCAGAGAGTCAGGTAGCAGGGCGATGCCTTGGAAGAGGCAAGCTTCTTGCCGATGGACGTGATGAGAGTGAACTTTCTGCTGTCCTCACGGGGGTTTGGGTTCTTGGTACTATAGACCTTGGCATTCTTGATGGAAATATCCTCATTGAGGACGATGCGGCGGAGCATTGAGGGAACGGACTCGCGCAAGCCGAATAGGACCTTAATTTGGTGCCTAAGAAGGCTGCCCGAACCACACTAATGGTTTGGGCGGAAGTTGAGAGAGACTGATAGGCCCTTTCTGAGATAAATATTAGCCTATGTCAGTCCGCAATGGAAAGCCAAGTGCAACTTGCCGGACACCAGTCAGCATGCCGACAAAGCCAGCATAGGTGACTGATCTGGCAATCACCTCATTCGAGCCATTGTTCGTGTTGACATACTCAATGATTACAAGTATATCACGCAGGATATCCATACCCCACTACGATGGGTCGTTAGTGCTAGATATTCTTCGTTGAAAAAGGGATATAACCCACCTCAAGAGTGCGAAAGTGCATCAGACGGTCGGGAGCACCGCCACCAATCTTGCGCTTGGAGTCATCCTTGACCAAGGCAGCTCCAGAAGTACATCCGAGCATCAGGTCCAGAAAGGTGTTAAGGGCCATGAGCTGGTGAACGGGGATGCCAGCAACCTCCGCGATGGACTTGATCTCCTTGGTCTGCTCAGGGTCAAAGACCTTACGGAGGGTGAACCGCGAAGTGAATTTGGCAAAGCCAGACATGCCCCGAGGAAAGGTCGCCTCAATCACCTCGTCAAAGAGAGGGCTCACTTCTCTTATCTTGGGAGCGAGATCCTTGGCGAGGTCAATGTAGCGCTCTTCAGCAGGCTTGCCCATGTCGATCTTGTAGATTGGAATATCATCAGGCTTGAGTGTGAGCATGGCTGGAAAGGCAGTGTCATCCTCATGAAGCGTGTCTTGCAGCAGATTGAGGGGTGCCCAAGCAGCTGCCATCTTGGGGAGATTGCGTTCCATGTCGGAGTCAGACTTAAGCATCACCTTGGATGGAGCCGCCATTGTGGCAAGCGTTTGGGGTAAATAATGAGATTTTCTGAACGTGTCAGATTATTTTGGGATGAAGGAGATGAAGAAATGAAATGGGATCTCACTGCGATGACGATGATGTGAATCGCTGTTCAGACCTGGGGCCTTGTCTTTTGATGTCGATGCTAGTATTGATAAAAGATGTAAAGTTGCATGTGGTGACGACAACGTAAAATTAGTAGCCACAGCAGAAAGCCAAAAGAGCTCTTCTCACGCGATACCGGTAGTGAATGGTAAGTAGGTAGCTTCGAGGGATATTCTGGTGTTTGGATCGGGTATCACAGAGAAGAGTGAGTGCGTAAAGTGGTGAAAAGGTGTGGTGGAGGGAAAAGAGAAGGTGCCGAGGCAGGTGGTGATATGGGCTTTCGAGTGGGTGCAAGTCTAAGGCGAGTACAGGAAGGGGCGTTTGAGAGCGAAGGTGTTTGACATGCCTTCCAAATACAATTGCGGTTTCAAAATCATTCAGGAAGGCAGGAACAACCAGGTCAATGTGTCTAAGGCCCCTTCTTTTCCAACGAGAAGGAAAGGTATAACAGCTACCTTACCTAAGTATCTGGATCCTCAATGAGAATGACCCAATTACCTGAGTTGAGATGTGCCAAAGACCCCTTTGGGAATCAGCTGAGAAATCGATCTGAGAAACCATGTGTGTGGGATCAGGTAGTTTCGAGGGACAAAACGGCGGTCAAGATGAAGAGAGACTCAGGTAGATCAGAAGACTTCTGTCAACGGACACCATCATCAACACTTAATGGTACTTAATGGTACTTCATGAGACTTCGCTCATGCTATTCCTGAAGTATAAAGTCCAGCTCACGCATCATGGGCAGAATAGCAGAAAGCGCCAGTTCCATAATTATCAAGTGTAATTACGAGCGAATTCTAGTCTACCTCGCCCCTCGTCCAAATTATGTATAGTTAATTGGTCCTGTTATAAGGACCCCCATCGTACGCAGTACCAGCATACACATGCTCCAGCACCCTCTAGACTCTAGCGCAGCATTCTATAAGCGCCGTCTATCTCGTCTCTCTCTTCATCGTAACACCCATGCTGCCCTTAGGTCGCAGGGTAAAGTTGGGATTCGCAAGCTCTACCACACCAGTATATCCAGGACGCGGCGAGAACTTGAAGTTCCGCACAAGAGCAAAGATTACGCTCTTGACGTTCAGCAAAGCCATGTTCTTGGCGATGCAGCCTGCCGGGCCCTGGAGGAACGACTCCATGGCGTACGAGTCCTTGGATGCGCGGCCGTCGGACCAGCGGTCGGGGTCGAAGATGTCGGCGGTGTCGCCCCATACGAGGGGATTGAAGTGTGCCACAGCCGGGCAGAGAGTCACTTGTGTGCCCTTGGGGACGAAGATTCCACAGACGGTGACGTCTTCTGCTGCTTCGCGAGGGAGAAAGATTGCTATTCGTGGACTTTTGTCAGCAAATCAAACTTGACCTATGGGGTTTCATGAGTCGTACCCGGGGAGTAGAAGCGGAGCATTTCCTTCAGGAAGTTGTTGACGTAGACCAAATGTTCGGTTTCCTCATAGGTCGGGTTCCAGTCTCGAGGTTTGCCGGCGCAGAGACCGAGGACTTCGTGCTTGAGGCGCTCCTGTACTTTGGGCTCTGTGGCAAGTATATGAGCAATCCACATGGTGATAGATCCAGTGGTTTCGTGGCCTATGATGTACGGTCAGCGCATATCTTTGGCTGTTCACATTGTGTCTTGCCATACCTCCGGCAATGAAGTTCAGCATCTATTGATGAATTATCAGCACACATCAAAGCATCGGGATCACAGGCTTACTCACGTATTCCAAGAGCTCCAAGTCAGTCCAATTGGTCTGAGTACCGTCGAACTGGCAGTCTTCCAAGATGAAGGTCAAGATATCTCGGTGCTCAGTGATCTTCTCATTGAGACCAAGCTTCTTCTCAGCAATCATCTCGGCACGGCGGTTCTCAACACAGGTGAGGAGCATTGTCCGAATAAGGGCAACATCCTTCAGCCATCTCTTGTTGCTAGGAAGAGGGAGCCAAGAGCGGACAGGAATATGGCCATCGATGAAGGTCAGAACGTGGCCGGAAGGAGGCTGACGGATTATGCGCTCGTACACGTCATAGAAGTGCGCTTCAGGGATGGAGATTCCGTCAAGATCGCAGCCGATCGAGCCAATGACGAAGACGTCGAGAGTCGCCTTTCGGATATAGGGTTCGACTTCAGATAGAAGTCAGCATCAGTTCATAGTCAGGAAAAGACAGTACTTCAGCATACCATCAACAAGCTTGACGTCTTCTCCGCCCATGTCTCGGAAGATTGCTTCACACATCTGGTTGGCCTTGAGCTGGAAGACTGGCAGCATCGTACGAGTGTTTTGGTTTGAGAACGCCCCTGTGCAGCAACATCAGTAAAAGAAACGCGAAAAAGCAAGGGGCAACTTGAAATAAAGGAACTCACGATTCAACTGGGTTCTCTGTTTCTTTCTCTCCTCGCCCTCTGAGAACATGAGTCCATGTCCGGTGATGGGGGAGAACATCCGTGCTGCCAACTGTGACTTTCGGAATGAAAATGCCTTCGTCTGTTGGACCTCTTTGAAAGCCGCCAGATTGTTGACCATGAGCGTCTCAGCGTTAAGCATAGAGAGGTAGCGCACAAAAGGCGCCTCTGGCCATTGTTTTGTCCAAGAGATGAAGATATCAGCTGGCCCCGAGGTTCTGATCTGATTGAGCATCTGACCGATCAGGAAATGACCGCCCTATAGGCTTCGTGAATTAGCGCTTCTGCAATATCTCACATGTTTCAGATGGTCGTGTCGATCCTTCCATTGTGTATATGAGCAAAGTTGATACTCCTTACCTTTGGTCCTGGAAGGTGCCGTAGCGGTGAGAGGAAGAAAGGATAGAGGAAAGCATTATATCCTAAGAGAACAGTACACTGCAAGGTGAGTGAAGCCAAGAAGATCTTGAATGCAGTAGAAAGATCCAGGTCCAGGAATCTGACGCCAAGAGTTGCAAGTAGAAGTGATATGCCTGTGCAGAGCTTCAAAGCCATGGTTTGAGGGCAAGGGGCAAGAACGAGGATGGCGTAACGTCCAGGTCGTCAGGAGAGATATTAGTGAAGATATTAATGATCAATCAGGATTAAGGTTAAGAAGAGTCGATACTAGAGTTCCCAATGAACAATGGGTGGTTTGGGTAGAATGGGAGGGGGTGGGTGAAAAGGCGAAGTGGGTTGGAACGTGGAAACGTGAAGCCTGTAGTGTGGAAGTCGGGAAGTCAAATTGAGCTCTTTTGTAAACGTCTAGAATTCCCAAAAGATCGGACGACACTCTTTGAGAAGGAGCGAATACCCATCTTTAAGGAAAGAATAGCAACACCCATAGAGGAGAAAAAAAGCAAGGCATTGTCGATATTCCTTCTTTCATCTTTGCCTCCATTTTCTCCCAGGCCTTTGACCCGCCAAACATGTCACCCAAAACGGATTTCTTCCTAGACCGAATCTGCAACTTCGATGCTTACCCCCCATAAAGCCATCACAATCCTTCGCCAGGGGTGTTCCAAGCCATGTCCGGACCAACGGTATCGAAGACAAGACAGGCAAACAATTCCCACCCAAGTCAAAACGCCACCACCAACTGCAACTCCCAACAATGTTTGACAGGATGACCCCGGCCCGGCATCTGCACTTCTTTGATCACAAGACGACGATAATTCAAGTCTTGTTGTAACACAGAAATTAAGCCACTGGATCTGCATGTCCGGAAAGACATGAGTGCTTCTTATGCTGTTTTCATCCCTGTCAACGAGGGCCTGACGTTAATGAGGGGTGGGGTGTAAGAGAGGATCTCAGGATCCTCGAGAGTGAGACGGATCCTTGCTCCCGCATGGCTGACGCCCACGCTAGAAGAGCCGATCCGCAAACCTCCCACGAGAAGGTAAGCAATGTCTAGTGCAAGGGGGGTTGAAAGGAAGCATATGCGCCAAGAGGGCAAACAAACTCTTCTTCCACAACTGCCTTGAGAGAGATTATCCTGCTGACCATTGAGCCCCTTTGGATTGTGCCGTTGAAGCGGGGAAGGTGAAAAGAACCACCAACGCCCGCTGGAAAGCATGGCCTCTGCAACAGGGTAAAGACCATATGGCATACAATGTGTGCCGGCCACAGCGGATGCTGCCGGGAGGTTACACGGGTCCCGGATCTTAGGAACAGGGCCCCTCCTCCTCTCGGCAGCTCGTTCCCCAGGTCGAATAAGACATCAGAGATTGCGTCTGCCTGCAGAGACACCTGAAATCAAGACGTGCCGATTCGCCGTACGCCAACTTATGAAAGTTCCCGACCATCCAATCATTCTGGAGTAGAGACAGTGAGAGAAAACAAGGGGAAACTATTGATGCCGGCGTAACAAGTTGGGAAGTCCTTGCGAGTTGGGTGTTCTCTTGGCCTCTTGGCTGGTTGGCTCTTGGGGAGACGCCTGTCCCGTTCCATCTCCTCACCTCTCAGGGCAAACTCGGGTTCTTACTCCTCAAGGCCTGTCCTGCGAGACGGGCCATTGCTGCATCTTCATTTTTGAGATGCACACGCAGTGCATACTCTGCTCGAGATGAAGTAAATCTCATGCATACTTTGAGATGTTCCGAGGCGGAACTGATTATCTCGGCTTGGGATTGGTGGATATATATGCGCTCTCCGCTGACTTTCCTGTGTGACAAAGCCGACTTGGACAGATGCCTCCATGTTGCGGAAACATTTCGAGGGGGCGTGTGTGATTCGGTGTTGCAGACAGTCCTTCCGTCGAAACTGATGTGCCCTGCCTCGCAAGGATAGTCTGCCAGATCTGGGTTCTGGATACCGACATATCGCGCGCTCATGCTGGGTGACTGGGTGTCGGTTCCCATGATTCTGTTTCTGATCCGGCGGAGCATCTGCGATCGATCGTACAGAGATCTACCAGAGGGACCCAGAATTACGGCCGTCTTCGATTCCCGAGAATCGCTTACACAAATTGCGTGGCTGAAACTCGGCCAATGGGGACTTGTGTGGTTGACTTCCGCGGACCCTGTACGATATCACCCTGGTGCGGCGCTTCGAGGTCAGTGTGGCCTGTTCTGCTGTTTCTCAGGCGTAAAAGCGAGGCAAGATGGAGGCGATTCGGACTTTTTTTTTCCTTCTTCGGCGACTGCGTTTTCTGAACATGTCGGGTCGGGGGTTCTCTAATATCGGGTGAAATGGTTTAGTAGGTTTGTGACGGGTGCACAGCAAACCACAAACGATGATGGAAAAGGAGTCGAGACTCAAGAACATCGTACAGGACTGTATGACTCTCTCAGTGAGTTGTAAGAGGAAGTCAGTTGCCCTCTCATGCCATAGACAAAATCCCAAGTCGCACAAAAAAGGGGGAAGCTCGTCAGAAATGACATGCTGTCTCAGCTTCAACCCGTCTTACGATCTCAGATGTCTCTCATCCTCCCAAAGTGGTGACAGAATAGGATGCTAGTCAACAACATTTCAACGCCCTCTTACCTGCTCTTGTTCTTTCCTTTTTCTCATTCTTTCTGCTATCACTTTTTTGTGTATATCCACTAGAGAATACTCTTTCAAGACAGAAAAGGATCACCCGTGGAACAACGCGGATCCCGAGACCCTCGCGAGGATGCTGCTCCCAGCAAAAAGTAGAGATAGCGAAATCGAGCAACCGAAGAAGGATCAAGACCATAATAGGAAGCAAACATTTGAAGCTCTGCCGATTTATATACGAAATCCGATTTCCCATACCCATCTCTGAGAAAATCGATTTTTTAGTACTTTCCGGCCCCTATCTCAAGCTCCGCAGCATGAGATAGACTTGTGGTTTAAAAACTCAAACATCATAGTCGGTGCGATAGCAGATACCAAGGAGAGGAGGGACTTGGTCAGACGACTGTATTTCACCTACAAGCATTGAATAGATTTAATAGGAATGGAGAAAACAGGGATAGGCACAATAGAATGGAAGCAATTAGGAAAGGAGCTGGGAAGTGAATTAATAGAGCGGCAAGCGATCTTGCCACCCGCTTGCGTGCATCTCCAAACCCCCTTTTACACCCCAGCCAGGTAGCCCCGGGGTGGATGCAGATTGTCATCAGAGATTACTGAACCCCTCGATACGAGATGTGACACAAGACACTATGAGCGTAATCTAGGTTTACCCAGGAGCCTGGCTGCTAGATCGGTCGTGTGCGATTCATTGTCTCTAGATGGCTGATCGTCAGAGGTGAGCTGTTATTTTTGGGCTTGCAAATTGAGCTTGTTAGACATGAGGTAAACAGACTATCGATCTTGTCTTCATTGACTCAAATAGGGAAGTTATACGTACTGGCACTAGAAGGCTTTCAATGTGTACAGAGATTTTGTCTAGCGAGAGTGGTCGGGAGGAGCTGAAATACTGGCCAAGTGCGCATCTGTGAAGCTTGCTCAGCTCAGCCATTGACAAGGACCGGTATTTTTTTTCTGGAGGTTTGTCAACCTTCAGCTCGCTTGCCAAAAACATACGGCGAAGTACAGCTTTCTTGCCAGTTGTATGATGTTTTTAATGCCCTGAACTGGAACGCATTCCCCCGCATCACTCTTCAAGTTCTGAGACTAATCCATTACCTCGTCGCCCAAGTTGCTAGCATTGCTTACCATAATTGCTTGCGTGGTGGAATCATAATAACAGATTGAAGAGACTTAGGGGTGTGGCGATGTTTGTAAGACATATTCAAAATCCGAATAAAACAACGTGAACCTCATGATGTATCGAGAGCAAAAGAAACTTCTGCACAGCAATCTTCTGACCACAGATACCGGAAAATTTGCTTTAGTTGCTGACGCCGGCCCTGTTGTCTGCGTTGCTGCAGTTATCAACGACTTAGACAACTCAAGAGTACCTCGTGAGTTAACAATTATTACCATCCAACTCAACTAGACATTGACTCTCAGTCTTTGATAGCAATCAGTCCCGCTACACGATTGCACCGAACCTCCAACACAAATTGCTACCACAAAACACTCGCGTTTGTAACGCCAGACTGGAGAATCCGCCGACCAAACTACTCCCAAAGACTCCTCGTTGTTGTGACAAAAGCAACGAAGTTGTCTCTTATCCCCAACCGACCCACATTCTTCACTCATCTTCAAGACTGAAGAAAGCGTATCGCATCCAAAAGGCTTAACCTCGGCAAAATGAAACGGCCCACCAACCAAACGGCCGAGACATCGGCGCCCGAGCACCACCTCGGATTGCCGATGTTATCCGAGTCAGCACGCCGCCAGCCCTCCGAGCCGAAGCCAAACTCACGTCCGAGGCCATACTGCCAGCAAGACCGCTGATTGATTTGTCAAGTGTGCAGATGCCCCACGCATGAGGCGAGGCTGAGAACATCATGAAAATGATGCCGTTTCGTTCGGCGCAAGGCTATATGACCTCCGAGCAACGTCGGTGATAGTAGATACCTGATGACAATGCGAAACTGGATCGAGGGGACACGAGTCGTCGAATGGCAGCGTAGGTATTCGTCATCAACAGATAATGGACTAAGTTTAGAATCCGGGGCAATTGTCACCTTGAACATATAAAAGAGAGCACATGGGGCCAGTGGAACTTGATAAGGTCTTGTTCAAACAACGAAAAAGGAACTCATATGCTTTGCGTGACTCCTATGCTACGTACAACTGGTACAACTACAATCTCCCAGCAAGACCGAGCCTTCCTCCCAGTGTCCAAAACAGAAATCTATTCCTCCGCTTGTTTATGCAATTCGACCGCGTCGGTGGTATCTATCTCCGTCCCAGTCTCGCCTCATTTCGAGTCTAATCGCGTTGTCGGGGGAAAAGGTAGGTAAATAGGGGGTCGTTTTGAGGAAGGTGGGAAGCCGCCCGCTGTGGTTGGTTTATCGTATAGCTACAGGGATGGTGGTTTGTGTGTCTGTAGCTGTATTTACAAGGTATCCATCTTGTCGAGGATGGCCTTGGTGAACTGGTGGGTGGTGGCCTCACCGCCCATGTCACGGGTGCGGACCTGGCTGTTGAGTTGTTAGCAGCTATTCTCATTGCAATCCCAGGAGAGACAAAAGAACTTACCCCTCGGCAATGACGCCGTAGATGGCCTGGGAGATGCGGTTGGCGTGGTCATCGAGACCAAGGTGACGGAGAAGCATGGCACCGGACAGGATCAGAGCAGTGGGGTTGGCCTGGTCCTTGCCCTTGATGTCGAGACCGACGTGACGGCAACCGGGCTCGAAGACAGCAACATCACGGCCCATGTTGCAGCCGGGGACGATACCAGCACCACCGACGAGGGCAGCGCCAATGTTGGACAGAATGCCACCGTACAGGTTAGGCATGACCATGACGTCGAACTGCTGGGGCTTGCTAACAGCCTGCATGGAGGCGTTGTCGACAATCATGTCGTTGACCTCGAGGGTGGGGTAGTCGTTGGCGACACGGTGGAAGGTGGAGCGGAAGAGACCGTCAGCCAACTTCATGATGTTGGCCTTGTGGATGCAGGTGACCTTCTTGCGGTTGTTGGCCAGAGCGAAGTTGAAGGCGAACTTGGCGATGCGCTCAGACTTGGCGCGGGTGATGATCTTGAGGGACTCGACGACACCGGGGACGGACTGGTGCTCGAGGCCAGAGTACTCGCCCTCGGTGTTCTCACGGATGATGGCGAGGTCGACACCCTCATGGCGGGTCTGGTAGCCGGGGATGTTCTTGATGAGGGAGATGGAGGCGTAGATGTCGAGCTCCTGGCGCATGGCGACGTTGAAGGACTGGTGGCCGGAGCGCTCAATGGGGGTGTGAAGGATACCCTTGAGGCCGAGCTTGTTGCGGCGGAGGGAGGCGACGGACTCGCGGAAGAGGTCCTCAGTCTTCTCAGGGGTGGTGGTGTTGAGACCAGAGACCTCAACCTGCTCCCACTCAATGGGGACGTTGTCGGCCTTGAAGATGGTCTTGACGCTCTCGGCGACCTCGGCACCGATACCGTCACCAGGGATCAACGTGACCGTGTACTTGCCGCCAAACTTGGTGGGCTTGAAGATGTCAGAGCCGACCGTGGCGTAGGCGCGCGCGGGCTGCGCGGTGCGCAGAATCTGCGTGGGGGAGGATTGTTAGCCATTTGTCCGTGGGTTATCGTGGCATATCTGTCTGCATGTATGGCCATTTTCTGGTGGCCGTGTGCTTTGTGTGCTTGTGAATATGTCTGCTTCTCGTGTATTCCTTTCAAAATCTTTCATCCTGGCCGACATCGTTATGTTCTCTGCGTTATCTATCGGGTCGCAATTTGGTGTTTGTTGTTGTTTCTCCCCCTCTTACATCGCAGCCTTGCCTCTGCGATCACGATGCACAGACACACACCGAGAAAAAAACCACGTCGCGGCTTGCACAGCGGAAAAGGGACTCAATTGAGAGTCGGCAAAGAGGCAACGTACCTGCGCAGTGCGGGCGGATCCTCGGGAAAGCATCGTGACGGTCGTTGGTGCCTCGTGAGGGTATTCGCGGAGCAATAGATGTTGTTCGGGATCGGAGGAGTTGGGGAGTGGAAGAATTCAGAAAAAGAGTGGAATTCGAGAAAGGCAGAGTTGCTGGCTGTCAAATGCCGCAAGAGCAAGGTACCACGGCGACAGACGGGACGGTAACTGGGAACGGTACACGGTCAAAGTACAGACCGAAGGTGGCAGGTACTGACTGAGGCAGGCTTTTTTTTTTTTCTCTGCTCCTGCTCTTTCTCGGCTGGCCGTCGTGCTTTCCGTTCTTTCTCTCCAACGCCTGCGCAGGTGGGGCGCCATAGGGATTCCGTAAGTGGCTGGTCTCCAGTTCTCTGCTGTTTTCCCTCGTCTGAATGGCTGGAATGGACCGACAGACCCGCTTTATTCTTTTCCGGGCGGTCGGAAGAATGGAAGGCGACATCCGCGGGAAAGAGAGACTGCGCAGTGCCCGCGCCTGCTTCAATGTTCAGCCAGTGCAGCAGTTCTGTCACTCGGGAAGGGAAGGAACCAAACGTGGGGCACCTTGCTCTTTTCGGTCTTAGCGCCTCTATTCTCTAGTCTTCGCGGTTGAGCCTCGGATCTGGACTCACAGCATCCCACGACGTCACGTGTCTCAATTCAACTGTCACTGGCTCATTCTCATCTGTGGTTCCTCAACTCACATTAAACTCTCAATGAGTGCTCATATGTAGCCTCATGTGTCGATTTGAGGCTTCATCTCATCAGCAATCTTAGGTCTCATACGGGCGTTTTCGGTCAACGTCGGCTATCTCACATCTCCAATGAGCCGCGCCTGCCCATCCTTTCCGGAGTCACCCCCGCCAGCCCACCTATCCACTCCTTTTGTGAGACCGCCAAGTCGGTCTTAGGCCTCCCTGGCCGTATCTGCGATGTTGCGACTTCATTCGGCCGAGCGCGATCTTTACCCACGACAACACGGATATCAGCAGAATGAAACCCGCAGTTGTTATCTCGACAAGATCAATTTCAGCTTACAATGTGATTCAATTTCGTCAAAATCAGAACAATAGACCTAGCGTTTGGCCGGCATTCTCCTTCGAAGATTGCTATGGCTGCGAAATCGCGGAGATGTCCTCCCCAAAACATCACAACGGCTAGCCCAGCCAGCCTTTACATTGCAAATGAATGTGGTGAGTCCCGTACAAGAGAAGCGAGTACGGCCCTTTCCCGACAGCTTAATCAAGAATGTCGATGCCATTGTAACCAGATGCTTCGACTCCCCACTCGAAGCAGTCTGCAAACAAGCGTCCGCCATCGCTTTTACCCAAAGGAGCTCCACCTATGATTTATCTCACAATCAGCCAATGTGCCGGCTTCGCTGTCCTGCACGCAGAGGGTACTTACAGTCCATATTCTCGATAGACAAGATGCGCTGCTGGCACAGCGCCTCGTTGAGCCCGTCTACTTTATCCTCAATGATGTCTTGAACGGTCTTGCCCGCAGGACAAGCAATGGTATTGTTCCTCGGCTTGATCCAGAAGTGAATCATGCCGACATCGTACAGCCTGGTATTGTTCAACGCATCGTCGACCTGGCGGTTATAACTCGTGAAATAGTGTCCGTCCTTCCCACGTGAAACGTCCTTGACGAACTGATCGGCTCCTTGCTGTCGGATCGTCCTGATGGACTGTTCGCAGAAATCCTTAACAATTGCTTTCACGGGCAGGTATGTCGGCCGGTAATCCTTGGTGTTCCAGCATTCTCCTCTTCCATTTTCCAGTACCCCTTGTTGCTGGTATTGATACTCGAACTTTGCGATTCCGCAGCCCTCGTAGTTCATTTTAATCTTTTCATGCATCCAGAACTCATCGCCGCGGCCTATCGAGATACAGTCAGTGTTGCTCATCTAGGCGATGGCATGAGCCCGTAGTAGGGCGTAAAGTAAGCTGATGGGGCCAGATTCACTTACACGAACCCGCGTTGCGCAAAGTGCTAAAGACTTGCACGCAACTTCCTTGACAATTCTCGCCCGTCTGTACCCAGTCGAAGGTGACTTTTCTAGCTCTGTCTATTTTGGCCTGATTGCCACCGAAGACGCCAGTCCATGGCCCCTCCGTCCAAGCTCCTCCCGTCTTGGCTAATGTGCGGCACATCTGGTTAAGCAAACTGCGACGTGTTTGCTTCAGTATACTCATTGAGCACTATGATCAGGGGACAGGGTAGCTTACGGCCACCAATTGTAATAGTAGACTTGCCATTTGTCCGGGCATGTGATGTCATAGACGGGAGGGTCATCCAAGTCTGAGAGCGAGACATTATCCATTCCATTCATTCCCACTACGCCAGTCATGCTGTTCTCCTCGTTGTAGGCGTCGATGTCCTCTTGAGTGATGATGAAAGTCTTCGTCGGAGCTGCGGGCTTTGCGGCTTCGGGGAGATCGACATCGACAACAGTCGTTGGGGAGGCCTGGGCGATGCCGATCACAGCGGCGAGCGCCCAGAGTAGGCTTAAGATGGCCAGCATTGTGGGCGAGGTCAATATCCTGTGTGATGAGAGAGAGGCGTGATGAGAAGTGTGATGCTTGGAAGTGAGAACGAAAACCTTTGGATGATCAAGTACTTGAGGATGAGTATCTAGCGATGGTGATGAATCTGGATGATTGAAACGTCGAAGAGCAGAGGCCATGAGAAAGTTGATCTTGTCATTGTCCCTTTTATCTTCGGCCGTATCGTCTCGAAAACACCAGCAACGCTTCAATATCGCCAATCATCGTCAATCATTGCGTACTCAGGAGATATCGCCCCCGATGATCTGTAATACTACAAAAACGCTGGACACGATAACGAAAAGGTGGCAAGAGCGAAAATTTTCAAACACGATGTTATCCCTTGCCTCTGCAAAGCTCGTCCCACCATCGAAAGAGAATCCAATGGGGATGCACGCCTTTCGTTCCGTGCCGTTGCGGTGTGACCACAAACAAAGCCCTCGTCTAGAGCTCAAGACATCTCATCTCCCGGTCAAACTTGAGATCGCAATCACAACTCCGATGAGACGAAATATGATGATATCCAGGCTACATCAAAGCAAACAAACGGTGTTCATCTGACCTAGGATGGCCAGCACACAGCCACATCAGGAGGCACGGCATGGTGCTGCATATGATGAATCCATGATTGCCATCCAACATTTAGGAAGCCATCTCCCGTGACCTAAATTATTCAGATCACCGAATCGGTGCCAGGTCCGGAACTGACTGCCGCTCGGGATTCTCGAGCCGGGCCGTCCCAGCTCATGCCTGAAGCCTAACTGGATGACTATGCCCATATAGTTCCAGCTCCAAGGTTCTTTCCCGAGTTCCAGAGTTATGGTATTTTCGGCTCGCACGTCGTTTACCATGACATCAAATGAGCTGAAGGCAATACACCTTGGAGTGAGATTCCGCCAAAGTTTTTGCTATTGACTGAAGATTGCATAAAGCGTGAAAGAGCAAAGTTCCGACGAAGTCGTCATACATTGTACAATGAATACCTCCGGAACCACCGAGAATGATACACGCTAAGTTGTAGTTAGACATCGTGATGGCAGTGTTGCGGACATCATGCGAAAGCGGCATGGTCATTGTGATATCAGGCAACCATTTTCCACAATCCCACGTTTGTCTCACGCCATGATATCCTGAGAACCTCAAGGGGACGAGTCGGAATTAATCCAATACCTTGTCTCGCTTATTTCTTTGGCTCGTGAATGACTATTCTTAGGCGCTCGTGAAAGAGAACAGCAGACTTTGAGCAACTATCGTGGCATTTCCTACAACTTCTTAGGTGACATATGACCTCGATCAAGAGCACCAAAGCACCCAGCCGCATCTGTGTATCTAGCACAAGGCACTGCGGAAACCTCTTCATGATTCCGATCTAAGATGTGTGGTCCATTGTGTTCGAGGCGACTGTCCTCGTTCCGGATACCCGCAGGAATCCGTCTCGTCACCGCCACACGCTGAAATCCCCGGGCTTTTCTCCGCTGGGTAACACCAAGAATTTTCTATCAGTAAAGCGAGTCGACACAGTACCACTTGACTTTATTATCCCCGAGCTCTCGTTGATGTCAGACTTCAACGGTGAGGCTGGAGAGATTAGATATCCAACCCCCCAAAGTGATAGTTGCAAAGGAAAGCCTGGAAGTACGCTTGCGTTCTACCAAATGCAGATGGAATGACAACATTTATATCAGGTGCCAGGTTGACTGGTGAACGAGATGAGCGATCTAATGCAGATGTTAATTAGCTCGGCAACAGGTTGTCGAACATCAACGTTCCAGGCTGTACTGTAAAAGAGCCTGTTACATTAACATCACGATCGACAACATAGAGGGCAATATCATCAGTACGATCGGATTACAAGTACGGTGGTAGTTCTGGAGCTTCTGATACTGAGTCGAGCTGCGGCAATCATGAAGTTGAACCCGAGACCTATGATTCCAGTGGTACTCAGACAGCGCCAAACGTGGTTAAAAATCATCAACTTGACAGCTATGACGGTCAGGGTTGAAGTTGACTGGCCTCTACTGTTGGGGACCTGTGTTACGCGATGTGGTGGCCAGCCAGGCCAGGAGTCATGGCCGTGATTCCCTTCCCTTTGGGTTAGCTGTTCTCAGATTCCTTCACATCGCACCGAGTTAGTGTCACAGCCATACGTACATTTTGCCGTAGCTTTCCATTGTTCCAAAGCGTCTACTATGATTGCGTTGTTGCATCTTCACTCAATAATACTACATGGATGAAGTTCTTGTTCTGATTCAAGTTGTATTTCATGACCGTTAGAAGTTGGAGTCGCAGTCAATGCATGGTCAGACGTATCGGATGAGTCTTCATAGTATCGTTAAGACTTCTCATGATCTATGGTCTATTATGAATCAAGCAATCAAGTTTCAAAAGCACGTATATTACCTTTCCGAGACGACCATCGAGAGCGTGGACCCGCCCTTCGCCACGCTGTCAAAGCAACATCAAATGGCACTTAAAATCATTGCCATGCCATTTGAACAGAAATTCCGACTCCCCAAGCGCCTCGAAAAACAATCACTGCTTCTGCGCAATGATCCTATAACTCGTCGTCACCAACCGCATGGTATCCATCTTGACAAAGGCCTGCCCATCCAGACAAAGCCGGTTGATGAGCGTCTTGAAGTGGGGCGGCAGTAAGTGAACCTTGACCAGACCAAGAATAACCTGTCGCAAACTGCGAAAGTATACGTCGGCCTTGTCGATGAGTGGCGCCTGTAGCCCATCTATGCTCGCGTTGTCCGACTTCAAAATGGCGAAACCAGCATCTTTCAAGGCCTTTTCGAAAGTTTCGGGCGTCGGTGTCCCCACAGCTCCGATCAGTGGCTTTGTCCGCCGCATCAACTCCGCGTGCTCCGGGTTCGTCGCATCGTACGCCGGCAGACTAACCCAATCCAGCAACGAAATCTTGGCGCCGGGCTTCAAAACGCGGCGCAGCTCGCTGAATAGTTTCGGGAGGTCTTTACACAGGCTGAGTGCCTGGATCTGGTAGAATGCGTCAAAGGAGTTGTCCTTGAAGGGCAGCGGCAGCTCGTTCATGTCCTGTATCATGAAGCTGTTTTGCAGACCCATCTGCTCGGTGAACTCCCTGGCCTGGGCGATTTGGTTCGGGTCGATGTTTAGACCGGTGACCACGGCGCCGGTGACAGCCGCCATGTGGGCCGCGACTCTTCCACGGCCGCATCCGAGGTCCAGGACCCTGTCCCCCGGTTTCAGATCAATGTCCTGGGCGATCGACTCCTCGTACAGCATCTGGTTATCGAGAACGGACGCCTTCTTGTCCATCAAGGGAGGGATGTACATCTTCTCCACGTCGCCCAGCGCGCAGAGGTGATTCAGGACTCCGTAGTAAGCTTGCAGACAGTCGCCGACTTTGGCCTTGTAATCCGGGCCAAGCGTCTGGACCATTTGCTCCTCATCTGCCCAGTCAAGGCTGTAAATGACATAAGATGCCATAAAATCGTCGACTTGTTTTGGCGTCAAGTCGAGGAGGTACTTGAATGACTTCCAGAACGTCTTAGACCGCTTAGGCGAGGCTGTGCGGTTGATTTCATGTTTTGCGCTGTTGTTGCTGTGGTCGCTGTTGCTGCGGCCAAGATGCAGGCCATGCTTCTTCTTCCACGATGTCTGACCGGCGGGCTTCAACGTTGAGACGTCATCTGAGGTCTCGCTGGGGCGGGGACTCGTATCACCGATGTGAGGTATCGTTGTCGCCGATGGCGGTTGCGCAATCGCTGCCGCTGCTGACATGACTGTTGGTGGAATGACAGATGACGTGCGGCTGCAGGGAACTCAGAGGCCTTGTGGTTCTATCCGTAGCTGAGAGGTAAGACGACTAACAGATGAGAGGAAATCAAGAGAGGCAGGAAGGCAAGCAAGCTGGGTATCACAGTGTGCATCCAAGAAATGATGGAGAGGCGAAAGGGAAACAGGTGATGGGCGACCCAAAGTCCTTTATACATAGTACTGTCATTTCTTTACTCGTCTGTTTGGCATTCGATCAATCATCAATGACCAAATGGCAAACCACCCAGTCAAAGAACGGAGAAAGATCTGACGGAGCCGCAAACCGGATTGCTTTCTAATCTCTCGTGACGCTGCTCGGGATGGACGGAGGTATGTCCGAAGATTCCGACTGGGTCCAACAATCACCAGACCACTCAAAAAGGACGGGAGCTCCAGCGCTGGGGCTAGCAGCCAGCCCATCATCAGCTAATAACACAAGGGGCCGGAAAAAGTAGTGCCTTGGGAAGCTCCGAGCACATCAAAATAGAGGGACAGAGGCAAGGGAAAACCCGCGGGCAGCGGACACAGCGGACGGACTTGAACCCCTGGCTTACGCGCTGAGTCACCTCCGGGGCCACCTGATAGTTCGATAAAGAACTTGTCCTGCGGTGCGGCGTGTGTAACTGTAAAGGTCCTGTCCTTGTCTAGACTCTACCGCATTGCAACAACGTCCGCCGTTGCATCGCATTCTACGCCTCTCTTATTTGCCCCTGTCCATTGGCTCCTCTGTCCCGCTGTTTTCCATTCGTTGCGGGTGTGTATTTGTTGCATTTCGACGTCATTGTGGCGCTCTCTGCATGGCTTCTAAAATTTTGTTGTTCTTTTTGCCGGCTTACTCCCGGTGGGTTATCATCAAAGCCCAAATCCTCCCTGCTTAGCCCCAGTTTAAACCACTTTATCAAGCACGTTCGGTATGGCACGCGGATCCCGCGTTCGTCGCGATAGGGCTGATGTGGCTGGAGCTGTGTGGTTAAAGCGGACATGAAGCACCGGTGAAAGGGCGAGGGCGCCAGAGGTCATTGCGTCCGCTTGTGTTTCGCCATGTGTGGCTCAGCTGTTGCTCCGAAGTGTGGTTACGTCGTGGACTCATCACCAGCGGAGAAATGTGATAAGTGTGTGAGCTGTCAGTACGATGAAACTGCTCCATGGATCAAAGAGTACACGCTACTCAAGATTAATTAAGCTACATCATGTCACCTGCTGCCACACTCATCATCCAACCGTCGTCATTTTTGTCTTTTAAACTACAAATAGCCTCAGCTTGGTATCAGGCACTGCCTTGCTCTCATAGAAATGTGGCCTGGACCGGTCCGCATACTGCTGTAGCCCATAAGTTTTTTTCAAAGTATGCCTTGTGATTCTCAGGGCTTGCCTTGTCCCATACGTTCGGTTGCCAGATGCTCAGAAACATGTGTTGACTTGCTAGGGTCTTTTGCAGCGGCCTCTTCATTTCCTGCAGTCGTCCGCACTAGGAGTGGCGTTGCCTGTCTCATCTCTAATTTTTGGAGTCCAAGCTCAAAGTCAACTCAACTAATCCACTATCAGGATCGGTTGGGAGAACCATTCATGGCTATCGACAGTCCTCGCCTTCGGATCGCCAATTCAGTTTGATACCTAGTATTCTACCTGAATTGCATGCGATGATTCATACGGGTGCTATGAACACACGCAAACAAGATATTCGTACAAGGACTGATGGGTGATTCATGTCTTAGATTGAGGACTTATTCCGCGTGTCGGAGGTACGACAAGGTGCCTAGGTCACGGACTAACACATCTCCTGATAAAATAGCGCATGCTCTCTTGGCTGCTATGCTTCGATACAACGCTTGCACTAATAGGGGTCATTCACCTTTGAATAACTCGCTAAGAAAAACTACGCTTATAGTTCTTTGCCATTCTCGGGTGACTTACTCAATTCTTATTTCGGATATCAACATAATGCTCTGACTGTTCCGCCGTCTGTAAATTTTCAGAGACCGGTCCTCATGGAAGGCCGCCACACTTCTGTTGAAGAGGTTTTCAATGCTTCTATTCAGCTTCATGAGAGAATCATTCTTGGAGCGACAAGCGACATTACAATGTTAGCATACAGAGGTTATGTTCACTTTTGCTCGCCATCCGCAATTTGATCCAAGACGAAGAATTCCTCCTCCAATAGGGCTCTTCATCAGATGCTTTGAGCTCAGGCGTATTGTAAAACGTCATATTACTATAAAGTTTGCTTCATGACGTTGAGTTACGAAGCCTCTCTTCGAACTCTGCTCATGAGCTGTTGAGATGTGCCACCCACCCCATCTCTCCGGGCCCAATGACTCCAATCGCGTTGGTGTTATTGTAGCATACGGATAATACTTGATTGATGAAAGTAGTTAGTCGTTCTGCTAGAGAAACACCCGACTACCGTTCAAGGGCTCAAGTGTCTCTAGCAAAATCAAATGTCCGTGTACTCACATCAGGTATCAAGAAATGAGGCGTTAAGACAATCTTGATAGCAAAATATGGGAGCTTTTGTCTGGCTAACTACTTCGACTAATTGACCGCATTCACTGGCTAGCTCATGTCACAACCTTTTGCGAACCGCCATAAGAATGTTGGAACATTTACTAGCTTCCCACACTAGACTTCGTAAGTACATGTAGCAAAGCCAAAGCAGCACCAATGGTCGAAGGTGTTGAGTACATCACCGCTGTCACGTCAATTATCTCAAGACTGCATTGAGCCTACATGTAATCAGCTTTAGATTTGGAAATAAATTGAAAGAAGATTTCTGCAATAGATGATATGACCAACGGCGTGCAGAGGAAATCACACGTCGGGAAGGTATTCACCATGTTTGTCATATCTCTTTCTCCCATTCGCATATCCAATCCTGTCGAACGAGTTGAGGTAAGACCTTGGATCCGGCCATCTCGGCTTTCTGTAATGTTGAATATTCTGAAACTCTATGGACATCGTTGGCCTCGTCCTCGATAATGCAAGCACGTGCTCTAGGTAAGGCCCGCGAAGCCGACCATCATAAGCGTAGAGCACAACCTTCTTGAGCTTCGGAGCCCAAGTGGGCTGTCTCGCTAGCTCATCAAAGAATTCTTCGTGCACAAAGAGAGTTCTATTCGCAGCTTCGCCGGTTATCTGCAAGTGCTTCAGTCCTGGACAATGTCGACAAAATGCGATCAAAGATCTGTGACCCAATTGGGCGGTAGCCCGCAATTTCATAGATCGAAGATTAGGGCACGCTGCCGCCAGCCTCACAATATGGTCGTCTGTTAAGTCTCTGGCGTGGTTATCGGGATGATAGCCGTCGTCCAAGTGTAGGAATTCAATGTGCCATAGGTCACGACAAACTTTGGGGAAAGAGATGAGGTCGTCGATGATTTCGCTGGGGACAATGGTAAGCAGATGCATTGCTATTGAGTCAAGCGGTGCAATGAGTGTTAAAGCAAATCTGACTTCTTCTATAACCGAAATAGCCGAGGGTGAATGGGATATGCATCATTAGATATTAACTTACGGCGTCAGTTGCATTTCGGTTCCGAAGACAATTTCTCTTGTCGAAGATCCCAGCCAGTTCAGATGATCCGTTTCCCAACTCCAATTACCGTTAAAAATGATACCCTTAGTGCCCTTCTGAGTGTCTGGGCGCTTGATACGCTTCAACTGCTGGATTGATGATGCTCTTGATTTTGACGGCTGGGACTCAGACGGAATAGTGACTGTCTGAGGCACTAGATCAGGTAAGACCACTTTGTCCGTCATCACTAAGTCGATGACATCGTCTCCTTCCTCAGGTGGAGTCTGCGAATTCGTCGGTGTTGTTGTTGTCATTGAAGAGGCTGGCGGTGTGGTCGATTGTGAGATTGGCGGGGGTTCTACATCTTGAGGTGCTTCTGGCGCCTTTGGCTGGACTTTGATAGCGCGGGCTAGAGCTTCATTTCTGTCTACCCTCACGAAGAAGGCTGCAACAGAGCCAGACT
Organism: Colletotrichum simmondsii; assembly: GCA_001563135.1. Lineage (NCBI taxonomy): Eukaryota > Fungi > Ascomycota > Sordariomycetes > Glomerellales > Glomerellaceae > Colletotrichum > Colletotrichum simmondsii. The sequence continues at coordinate 94,218 of JFBX01000910.1, forward strand.
TCTTCGCTGCGGAAGACTTTGCTGTCCGAATTGGAGGCATCTCAAGCGCCAGTATGAAAGATCAAAGAGATAATCACGGCGAGGAATAGAATGGGAAAGCAGAAATGGTCAGAGAAGAAGGGGGGGGGGGGGGGGGGTTTTTAAGGTTTGG
>JFBX01000910.1:94378-104841 GCA_001563135.1 Colletotrichum simmondsii
CGTGAAAAGTGGAGGATAGCTCGCTGGCACAACAACGATAGATGAAGTAGCATTGTCGTCTACCTAGTCTAGGAAAGCGATTGAGGGGCATGTGACAAATGCCACGTTCAATTATTGCTGCAGCTCTGCATTGAGAAAAATGCGGCAAAGAGAAATGATATGACATCCGTTTTGCCTTATTGTTCTGGTGACAGGTTGCAGAATGGCTCGTTACTAGTAGGTAGTAGCCAGCGCCAGAGTAGTACAACGCTACGGCCCCGCAGAGTTGCCGAAGCATTATTACCGATTTAGCAGGGGGGATCTAACAACAGAGCTCTCGCCATTTCCCTACAGTGCCAAATTCGAGGTGAGAAGCAGCAATGTTGGTAATAAAGATATCGTGTTCTGACTGTCATCGCAATGCTGCATGAATTCAACATCAACGCGAGAGTGACCAGGTACTGATTTCTAGCGCTGATAGGGCTAGTATGACGGTGATGTGTTTTCCGTTCGCTTTGTACACATGTTGAGCACTGGCAACTGGCATTGGAAACGTGTCGGTCAGGACCTACTAATTCCACTGACCAGCTATGGTGTTTTTCAATATGAGATGGCTTTACGAAAAGGCGTGCGAGTACAGATGAAATTGGGCAAAGTTGAGCCCGAAGTTGAGACCTACGATGAGCTCCATGCTATTACACTTCGTTTCGGGCTCTGAGACAAGTTCATTATTCTACAGTCGCTGGTGCCCTGAGGTGAGGTGAGGTTTGACTACCATCGCTTAGGTTGCAGAACCTATGTCTTTTTGAAGAAGTAACCTGTACACGCGGTTGAATCTTGGTCATAAAAGCCGAGGCCTGGCTCGGTATTCATTTCAGCTGGTGCATCGCCTCGTAGCAGACATATCCTAACGCATGCCATTAGCGAGATGATATCCACTGTGGGAGGAATTGTGTGCCTTATCCCCATAGTTAGCTGTTTGCAAGTGTGATAATGAACGGAGTAGTCCGAATGCTGCGGTTTCGATGTGCGCAGGTCCTGGTCACTGAAACAGCGTATCTTTATCCCTAGTAACAAAGCTAATTTGAGCTCCACGACCTTCTTTGAGAGTTTCATATGGATGGCCCAATGAAACTACTGGAAACTCCATGACAAGCGGATCGTAGCATGTCATCTTCACGACGATCAGACCGACCTATAACTTCGCATGGATCTCCCTGAGCCCCACAAGGTGACTATGTGACGGTGTAGCGTGTCAGATAGGTCAAAGGAAGCCTTTTGCGATACCGAATACGTAAAACACGGCTATGTAACCCGTTGACAGTGATCACGCCGAGAAAAAATTGGATGACAGACTAGGATCTCCTGAATCATGCCATGAGTCAACCTCGAATTTGCAAAAGTTCTGGAACATTAGGATGGTCACAAAATTGTAGAAACCCGCTAAAGGACAAGTCCGGCATCTAAAGTTGAGATAAATATGGCCATCGCTTTCCTTATTTCAAGAGAAAATGTGTCGTTCGTCCCTTGATTCAACTGACATCCACATTATGCCCATTCTGTCTGGTACAGAACCTCACTGTCAAGTACGATCGCAGAGCCATATTTTGTATCATCTTGTTAGCACTTACCAGATCATCCATTTTCCCTTATCAAATACTCACTTGCCTCGTCCACCTCTTTCCATCCCTCAAAATGCGGCTTATTACTTTGACAGCTTGCCTGACGCTCCTTGTGAGCCGGGTATTTGCCCGTAAGTACAGCCTTCTATCTGCAGCAAGCGTCGGATTAGTGTCCCTGTTAGCTGGAGTAGAGAAAGCAACTATTACTTGGTACCTGACTTACTCGAACCCACTCTTGTGGCCCATGAGAACCGCGCAGATAGAAACTTTAAATCTGCCAAAACTAATGAAGCTTCTAGAAAGTTGTAACAACGGTCGAGGATTTTGTAAAGGCGGACGATGCGAGCCTAATAACGACCCGAGCGGCGCTGGCCCATTTGTCGGTAACTTCAAGGAATGTCAGACCGGAAACGGACGATCTCAAGTCGACGACTTTATCTTGGGTGGCGGTAATCAGGATGCTCAAGTCAACGCTGGCGCTGCTTGTAACAATGGTAGAGGGACCTGCAGCGCTCGCGGTGCTTGCGAACCTAACAATGACCCCAGTGGCGCTGGACCATTTGTGGGAACTTTTGAGGAGTGCTTCAGTTAGAGATACTAACATCTTCCCCCAATACAAGACATCTTTCAATTGTTGACAGTATGGTCCTTACCAACAACCACAGCCCCAAGCGAGACGGATGCGACAATGTGTTGCCAGTCTTCCTGGTGGACGGCGGAGTTTATATATCCTAAGTCCGGCTCGTAATCAGGGGCAGAGGAGCTTATTCAGGACCAGTCATCGAAATCAATGCCCATGAGCTCAAGCTTAGCTTAAGAGCTAATTCCGATTCACTAATGCTATGATGGTCAGCAAGCTGCACCAGTTGGTGGGCTCAAAGAGGTAGGCCAGTGATCAGCGCAGTGCGGGGTAGCTCTTCGCTTCTCGGTTCCATCACCGACCCGCGCTGTGACCGCTCCAAAGTATGTCGCGATCGGGCTTGATGACGTTTGTGCTGCCAACGTAGCTCAACGTAGCTATTTAGGCCACGTCTCTGCCCTTCGCAACTTCCCACAATCTTTCAGTCAATCAATTGCCTGCCAGCCGGTCTCAACAAATCATATTCACCCGTACAACGACTTGTTTATCAAAAGTTCAGCACAACTCGCAGCAATGGCATCTAAGGAGCTCCCAGCACGCCTGAGGGAAAGTATCGAGAGCACCAAGGTCGAGTACCGCCAGCTCGGAAAGTCCGGATTGCGTGTTTCAGTTCCTATCTTTGGCTGCATGAGCTTTGGAGACTCTCAGTCCATCGACTGGGCTCTGAATGAGGACGAGGTATACTGAACGCTTACACCGTGATCATTGACCAGCGTGGCTAAGAAATCTAATATGTAGGCACTTCCTCTTCTGAAGGCGGCCTATGATCGGGGGTTGAATACTTGGGATACCGCCAACGCATACTCGAATGGTGCATCCGAGCGGACGATTGCGAAGGCCCTGAAAAAATACAACATCCCCCGCGAAAAGGTGGTCATTTTGACCAAGTGTTTCTTTGCTGTCGGTGAAGAGCCTGGTATGTCACTTGGTACTTGATGTTGTGACAATCATGGTCGCATTGCTGACGACCTTGTCACTTTGTAGAGACTCGTCACTTCAACTACCGCGAGGAGATCAATAAATCGAAGGACTACCAAAACCAATGGGGTTTGTCCAGAGCTTCTATCTTCAATCAGGTAGAGGCATCGTTGAAGAGACTGGACACTCCGTACATCGACCTTCTTCAGATCCACAGATTCGACCCCAGAACACCCGTAGAAGAGACGATGAAGGCGCTGCACGACTTGGTGCAGACGGGGAAAGTTCGGTACATCGGTGCCAGCAGCATGTGGGGTACTCAATTTGCCCAGATGCAGTTCATTGCTGAGAAGAATGGCTGGACAAAGTTCGTGAGCATGCAGAATCATTACAATCTGTTGTATCGCGAAGAAGAAAGAGAGATGAACCGATTCTGTAATGACACTGGAGTCGGACTCATACCATGGGCTCCTCTTTGTAAGTCAATGTCCCTCACATTCAAGTTCGGCTCACGTTAATTGGTGACATCAACTAGGCCGTGGTCACCTAGCCCGACCATCTAAGGACTTCGGCTCCACCTCTCGCAGCAAGACCGAGAAGGAGGGTCAGCCCGGAAGCCATGGAACGGTGGAGCCGGACCTTACCATCATCAAGCGAGTTCAGGAGATCGCGGAGAAGCGGGACTGGCCCATGTCCCACGTGGCTCTTGCATGGATCAACAAACGAATTACGAGCCCCATCATCGGCTTCAGCAGCGTTGAGAGAATCGACCAAGCAATCACTGCCGACGGCAAAGTTCTGACCGATGAGGAGGAGAAGTACCTTGAAGAACTGTATCAACCCAAGGCCATCTCGGGACATGCGTAAGTTGGCCGCGGAGAAGAATCTAGTAGGGTACTTTAGCCATTGAACAACAATTTAAGTAGAGCCAATCGGATCTTTCTTCAAGTCTCCCCCAACTGAGTCTGTATAGCATCAAAAGTGCACAAGTTGGCCAGCATTTCCCCGAAAGTGGGCAATTATTGACTCTTGCAAGACATTGATGAAGCTTCGGTTAAGCGATCAGCGGTCCCCGAGATCTGTCTCCCAGTATTGCCTTGAATTACGGTCCCGAACACGAATTCGGAGGTATGAAGATTCGGACCCTAGATTGGCTGAAGCCGTCTTCGTCTGATCTCCCTCAAATCTTTGCAACACAGACCGTCGCAGAATATGAATTTTCGCCTGATTCGGCGACGGGACCCTAACCAAGACGACCTCCAACGTAGCCGATGCAGCCTGGTCAGGCCGATTTAAGCTCTTGTTGTTCTTCCCACCCTCTTACATTACACTATTCATCCATCCAGCGTCGTATCCCAAGTCGCAGCCATCTGAAAGCATAATCGCATGACACCTGCCGACCCATCATATGCGATCTCGCCGCCAAGGGTGGAAAGAAACGTGCTTCCACCGATGATCTCGGGTCGTAGGGAGAGCCACTTGTTGTTGTTGAGAGGTTCAACGCGCAGCCCACAACCTTGACAGGCTGTCAAAATATAGGAACACTTCCGTTTCGGGCCATGCGATGCGAAAAACAACCCACAGTGTCCGCCATATCGCTACCTCCCGCGCGGCGCTACCTGGTTCATCTGGAATTAAGCTCATTGGACAAACCAAGACGGTACCGATGGGATCTTGGTTCATCAATCGTAATGAAGTCATTGCCTTCCCATCCATTCCGAAGCTGAGCACAGGCCGGGATGGCTCTCGCGCCATATATCGATCCGAAGCCGCCGCCACAACCCCATTTGTATTGATGAACTCGTCTTAGTGAAATGTTGAGAACAACCTGGATGAGCCTTTCCTGGTTCTTTCTTACTTTGCTATCTCATCATGATTCTCTCGACGCTGGCCTTCGTCTCTCTATGTGCTCAAACATGGGCTGCACCGCAGCAAGGGGGCGGCGGAACCCCTCGAGTCACCATCAAGGCACCTCAAGCAAATCTGAAAGGCACAACGAAAGGATTTCTCGGAGCCAAGGCAGGAGAAGTTGAATCATTCAATGGAATCCCCTTTGCAAAACCTCCCATTGGGGAGTTGAGGTTCAAGCCGCCGGTACGGCTTACCGAAGCCATGGGCGAAGTCGATGCCACCACGGAACAACCAGAGTCATGCCCGCAGTTCATCCTACAACCAGACTTTGGCTCGCCTCTCATCCCTCCAGACCTTCTCGACAAGGTCCTCAATCTACCCATTCTCAAGAACCTGGCCGTCGGGCAAGAAGACTGTCTCACTATTAATGTGCAACGCCCCGCCGGAACCAAAGAGGGAGATAAGTTACCGGTAATGTATTGGATCTTTGGTGGTGGGTTCGAACTAGGCAGCACCTCCATGTACAATGGAGCTGGACTTATCGCAGAAGGGATGTCTACCGGCAAGCCATTTGTTTTCGTGGCAGTTAACTACCGTGTGGGTGCTTGGGGATTCATGCCGGGTAAGGACCTTATGCAGGAAGGCAGCTCTAACGCCGGTCTGCTGGATCAAAGAATGGGACTAGAATGGGTCCAGGACAACATTGCTAGCTTTGGGTAGGTCTCAAAGTCCTCTGAACCAGAATGAAGAAGACAAAGATGCTGACTACTTGTTTTCTAATAGTGGCGACCCGGACAAGGTTACTCTATGGGGAGAGTCGGCTGGTGCTATATCGATCTTCAGTCAACTCTCACTCTACAACGGCAACATAACACGCAATGGCAAGGCCCTCTTCCGCGGCGCCATAATGAACTCCGGATCTGCCGTTCCGACCGATCCTATGGATTCTCCTAAAGCCACAAAGGTTTATGACAAGGTCCTGTCTGCTGCCGGATGTGATGGTGCACCTGATCGATTAAAGTGCCTGCGAGATCTCTCTTACGATGTAAGGCCATCTAGTGTACCTCCATCTCTGAATGTTGTGGCTGACATATGCGGCTAGGACATGCGCAAAGCTGCAAACTCCGTACCGGGCCTTCTGAGTTACAGCTCAGTGGCTCTTTCCTACCTCCCGAGACCTGACGGGAAGAACATAGTGTCAAGCCCAGAGGTATTTGCTACTTCTGGGAAGCTCCCCAAAGTACCCTTCATTCTAGGAGATCAAGAAGATGAGGGCACCCTTTTCGCTTTGTTCCAACCGAATATCACCAGGACTCGAGAAGTTGAAGAGTATCTTGGCGAACTCTACTTCAACAATGCCTCCCCACAGCAAATCAAAGACCTAGTAGGCACTTACGCTGCCCGCCCTTCCGAAGGATCGCCGTTCAGAACCGCAGGGTTCAACGAAGTCCGGCCTCAATTCAAGAGACTAGCTGCCATTTTAGGTGACACGGTTTTCACCCTCACCCGTCGAGCTGTATTCAATATCTCCCAAACAGTTCAACCTGAAGTCAACACCTGGAGCTACCTCGCCAGTTACGACTACGGTACCCCTGTTCTTGGAACCTTTCACGGATCGGACCTCCTCCAGGTGTTTTACGGGATCAAGCCGAACTACGCTGCTTCGGCGACGCGGGCGTACTACTTTAACTTTGCCTACAATCTGGACCCTAATGACTCCTCTGGTGGCACGGGGAAGGCAAAGGTGAAGTTAATTGATTGGCCTAAGTGGAGAGATGGGAATAAGATGCTGCATATGATGGCCAAAAGTGCGGATTTGATAGATGACGATTTCCGACAGGACAGCTTCAACTTCTTGCTGAATAACGTAGAGAAGTTACGCTTCTAATTTTGCGGGAGATTGTACGGCCCGTCTTTGGCTTGGAGCTGGCTTCTATGGTCTTCTGAAGTTTGAGGTTTGGAAAGACATGGTCCTTCACGGTGTTAGCACGGGCGTTGGTGATATGCGCACTTACGGCGCCGCTCTTATCAATTAACACTCAACTAAACCAATTCTCTACGATTTTATGCCGATCACTTTTCCATGAGGATGCACGTAGTCGCCCTGGCCACCCCCATGACCATCTCAGTGTCAGTGTGGCCCATGCGGTTGTCGTCTGATCACGACTTGCGATGACACAAACGTCCGTCTAAGCTCAAAGAACCGGGTTGATGCGATCTGTCACACAAGATCTCCCGCCAGCATAGAAACAGCCATACAACACGTATTTATCTGATTTCATCGGATAGTACTCTGTCTACTTGTATGGCTCTCTCGCTCTATCGGCTCTAGTAAGGTAAAGTACTCTAAATTCGGCCAATCCCTGCGCCAAGTTTGACAATGGGTGCTACCAAAGGCAGAGGAGTGAGCTTGAACTGGTAAGGCGCTTTGTAGAAGGTACCCTTCTGGGTAATGTTGACACCAGCTTTCCCCCAATCATTGGCTATTATCATGTTAGCATATCCTAGGATAGTCGCGAACACGTGACGGGACAAGCAAATACATACGTGCACCAAGATTAGCAAAGCCATCCAATTCCTCGTCACCACAGACACAAGTATTTGGAGAATCATCGGGGATTACAAGCCCGTAAGTGCTGAGAGCCTCACGGGTGTTTCCGCGGAAGACGTTGCCCTCGACGAGAACTTGGTTATCGGAGCGAGAGTGGATGGCCTGATAGAGGAAATCTTCGTAGAGGTTGCTATAGATGTGCTGGTGTCCGAAGCGACCTGCAGGCCCGCGGGTGCCTTCGTTCTTCCAATAATTGTGGTGGTATGTAACGTGAAGATGGCCAAAGTCGAGGTCGCGGAATGTGGCATCGTTCCCAACGAGGGATGACTTCCAGTGGTCGTGGAAGTAGTTCCAGGAAACAGTGATCCAGTCCGAGGCACGGATAATATCAACCTGACCGTCCTGTTTGATTGAAGTTAGCAACATTTCCAATCAGGAAGCCCATGCGGGAAAAGTCCACTTACATAGAAGTCCGCTCCTTTGGTAATATCTGAGGTGAATTCGTTGTGATCTACCCAGACCCTAGTAGAGTTCCGGATCGTGATGCAGTCATTGTCCAGGATGTGGCTGATCTTGAGATTTTGTACGATGACGTTCGTTGCGTTGTAGACATTGAGACCCTTGCCGGTAATATGTGCTGTGTTCTTGTAGCCAACCAAGCTCTTGTTGGGTCCGACGTTGAGGCGTGCAGGCAAGACGAATTCGCCCTTCAGGACCACAATCTTGGGATCACTGCCTGCCACCGCGGTCTGAAGCTCAGGAACACTTGAGACTGTCACGGTCGGGCCGCCTTTGCCTCCGGTAGTCTTACCAATTGGGTTGTCTTTCGCGAAGCCTTCAACTTCCCAAGAGGCAAGGCCGAGCCAATCGAGGGGATTGGCAGTGGTTAAGCCTTGGAAGGCGCAGAAAACTACCGAGACGCTGACTCTCATGGTGGTAATTATCTTGAGAAGAAACCGGGGCCGGAAAGAAGACACAGAGGGGAGAATGACTAGTACTGACCACAGACTGCGTGATCTACAAGAACGGCCCATTGACTGGAAGGCCAGTGCCTGGTCCTACTTATACGCAATCTATTGCATCCATGAGCTCACGGTCTGGTAGTCAATCAGCATCTCTCAAACCCCGAACCGAGCCTCGAGCCAGGTCCCAAGCTATTGGATCTGCAGCTATTCCGCGATTCTATGAACGTCATGAACATTTTCCTACGAGCATGCGGAGAACCCTGCATGCCTTGCAGAAATTGCAGAAGCTATCACCAATGATAGTCATTCAGGATACCAGGTCGAGCATCTTGGCCAAGCCACGCAACCACGGACAGACCATGCCAAGATCCGGCTAGCGATGGCGCTCCGCTGCCAGTGGTGGAAAATGGAGACTCCGGACCATGATGGGATGCAGCAGAAATGGCACGGGATGTTGCAGAGCATTCGCCTGTTGGGAAAAGACAAGATGTTGGACGCAGCCAAGGATGACTCCAACTGCTGAAAATCAAGCGGAATGGAAAGCATTTTGCCTAAGGTGACGGTGCGTGATGGGGGTAATTAGAGGATATCTGCAGGTGCAATAGGGCAGGCTGCAGGGACAGGTAAGAAATGCAGTTGGCTGGTGTTAAAGCCTAATCTACGGAAAATGGGGTAAACCTTGCTCCAATGCAACAAAAATACTTGACACTGGTTGGATCCATCATCCCGTGGAATAAGCTTATGGACTTCCCGAAAGTCAAAAAGAGACTCTATGCGGCCCCGATTGGGAACAACATCAATCGTACAAGGTCCTTTGTATCGAGTGTCAGTCGCAGGGAGAAAGCAGCCACGTCCGAACAAGACGCTTATACACTTCTTGCATTGCCCAGAGCAATATTCGCGTCTTGCTGTCCCATGTCTGAAGCTGAAGCATTTGAGTATTACTCCGGGGACTAGAGAATCATTACCCCTCACGAAGTGCACACAATGCAGGGCGCATATGCAATACCGCGGCGCCCAGGCTAAATCAGCCTGTGAAATTCATATATGCGGAGCTGGGTCTCGTGCGGAAGTGCTATCAGACTCAATCGTCCTTTCATTCTTTGGGTTCGGAGGCGTTCGGGAATCCAAGCCACGCGGAGCCCTTGTTCAGATTCTTCCATGAACCACGTTGTCGAGTGACACTGCATCTAGTCAACCTACTCCTCTTGATTAACTTGCTCATTTCTCCAGGAAGTGGGTCAACGATTTCTCAATGCTGGTCGAGCTCAAGAATCCGGTTGGTCCTCTCTCAGCCCATCATCATGATATCTCAATGTTTTCTAAGAGAGTCTCAGAGGCTTCTGAGACAACTCACCTGTTGTTTTAAAAGGGTTGTTCTACGCATTCTTTCCACCTGCAGAGAACTTTACGTAAGGGGCTTTCGAGGCGCTAGCGGTCTTACCTCAGCCCTTTCGGCCAGGCCCGTCTGTTTCGGGATCTCAGCTCCGGCTCGACCGCCGGTCTAGACTCCGCCCCGCCGACAAGGCCCCACCAGGGCTTTCCTCCCTCGCTTCACGACTCAAATCCCACACTTCCTCATTCCCACCGCAACGATTCCTATTGCCCAATTTCCGCTTCAACTTTCAACAATTCATATGGTCTGGTGGTGTAGTTGGTTATCACGTCAGTCTAACAGATTCGAGGCAACTCGGACTGAGCACACTGAAGGTCTCCGGTTCAAGTCCGGGCTAGATCATACCATGGGCGATTGGTTTAGTGGTATAATGACCGCTTAGCATGCGGTAGGTCCTGGGTTCGATTCCCAGATCGTCCATTCTTTTGCCTCCTAGAGCCTTGGTTGATTGGCGTTTGCTTTTTTGACTTTGTTTGCATGTTCCTTGCTTGCCCTTCTCTACTCCTTGACATAATTCTACTCGAAGCATACCCCCCCCCCC
>JFBX01000910.1:104851-223090 GCA_001563135.1 Colletotrichum simmondsii
TAAGAGGTTTAACACAATTTGTTAGGCATTAAGTTATCAAGGTCTATGGCTATAGTTTTGCTAAGTCGAAGTGGGAAGATGAAATGGCTGCGCACACGTCTACTCCTGTTTCGCAGGCTTGCGTCCAACCATCAGGTACATGGGTGTGAAAATCTTCTCCTTGCCACCGAGAACAAGCGCATCAGCAGCGACACAAAGGCTATCTGACATCTTCATCATCCCAGGAGGCGCAAGTCTCAAAGTCTCCATGAGTCCAAGGAACCCATGTGTAAACGCTCGTCCCAGCCCAGTCATGCGGAAGGTGTAGAGCAAGTCGCCCACCGTCTGCGCGTGTCTCCAGCTACCCGCGTCTAACGGCCAGTACCACGGGCTCGGATCCGGGCGCTCGGCCATATCTTCGTTCTGGATCATCTCGAAGCCAGCTGCCTTGAACGCGCGCACGGCTTCGGATGCCTTGACCATGTTGGCAATGCCGTCTCCTTGTTCGATATCGATGCGGATCTTGCGCAGACGCAGGTCTTCGTTGTCGTACTTTTCCGTCATGACCCATTCGTAGACGCCAAAGACTCCACCGGGCTTGAGAACTCTGAAGATCTCAGAGTACACATCTTGCAGGGACGGTGCGTGGACTGTGGCCTCGATGGCGTACACCGCGTCAAAGGTGTTGTCTTCGAAGGGAATTTTCTGTTAAACATTTGTTGTTAGTTGGACTTGAAGGTGTGCTTTATCAAAAGTAGGGTTTTATACCATGAAGTCGCCCTGGACAAATTGGACCTGTTTATCCAACTTTGATTTGACGGCATACCTCGTGGCCCGTTCCACCTGGTACTCGTTGATGTTCAGACCGGTAATGTACGCCCCCGTGAACTTGGCAATCTCCCGAGCAGGTCCGCCCACGCCGCAGCCAACGTCCAGCACCTTCATACCCTTCTTAATATCGATAACGTGTGCGAGGTAGTGTTCGTGTCTTGCGATGCTCTGCTTGAAAGATTCGCCGGCAGAAGGGCGAGAAAAGTGGAAGCTTTGGCCGAAGCCATACTCGTAGAAATCGGTCGCCAAGTTGTAGTATCTAGAAAGTCAACAGTTAGACAACATGATTGCTTTTTGGTGCGAGCTTCGAGAGCTTACTGCCGAGTAAGAGAAGCGTAATCTGCTGTACGAGCCTGTATGACACCGATAGTTAGGCAAAGCTGGATCAAAGTCTGGTCACAATGTTGAACGCACATCGCGGTCTTCTTTCGTTTCTTTTTGTGCGCTCTTATTGTCCCAATGGCTGAAGTACTCGTCCGTGGCCGCCTTCTGGGCTTCGTAGTCCTTCTTCAACATTGCTGACATGCCGACGTCTTTGGACGTTCCCTTGTGGAGAATCTTCTCAAACGTGGCATCTCTAGCCAAGAGCATCTGCCCTTCCTCTGGAATCGTTCTAATCATAATGATGAATGAAGAGGTGAGATTTGTAGATGATGGTGTCTTGTAATCGAATTGCAAAGGCTAGTTTTGCGATGCCGAGAGTTAGTAGGAAGCTGGCAGCATTTGTTAAAAGATGTAGTTCTCGAGATGTTGTCATCCTTTCTTTCCAACACGAGCGTCTTTTCTGCTTTTAAATGTTTTTTCTTCGATATTAGCTTCACCCATCAATCCACAGAGTAGAACATATTGTTTCTATCATCTACAAAGTAAGGAAGGCTGAGATCTCAGACACGAATACGTGATAAGCTCTTCGATGAAAACCAAATCCGAATACGAATGCGCCTCTCTGCCCCCCTGCGGATGCCAGAACCGTCAACATGGGCACAGTTCAGGAATCCTTCTGATTCGTCGACCCTGCCTAAATGGGAAAGACGGTGGATCGCGAAGATGATGCAACAACCCGTTAGCTCCCGTAGAGCCGTGTCCTCACTCAATGGAGGATCTTGATGAAATTTGTGGATATTCCTCGAGATGTTCTCTCTATTCTGCAGGCATCATTTTGCTTCACCATGCTTTCTGACGAAATTGCTGGTCTTCGGGAGACCCATATTTCGAGCCTAATGTGGGAAAGCGCCGGTCTGACCTGTCCGTGCCGCTCTCAGAGCCATGAACACGAATACGAAGAACGGCCGGATCCAACACTACTTGCCTTGATATTGATGATTGAATAGTCGGCACAGAGCGACACCGGATGCTGGCATATCGTAGGTGTTCATAACATCGAAATGAACATTGCACGTGTTGACTCTTACGCGCTTCTTGCTATCATAAATATCCCTTGAAAACCCCACTTGATGGCGCATCATGGACGGTGGCAGCCACAGGATCGAAGTGGGCTCTGTCCATGCTCAGCGGTTGCATGCGAACCTGCTCAAGCAGACCTGCTCGTTGTCCTTGAGATCGGCGTGACGTACAACTCCTAGCAATTATCATTCCGCCCCTAGTCGCAAAGCCAATGATCTGCTAACACGTGATCATGTTGTCATGTCAGAACAAAAGAGCCATGATTTCGATTGTACAAGGCAACGATAACCCGACTTCCATGAGGCGGATCGTAATTAAGAGATGAAGGGTTTGTGACAGGAACAGACAGGACTATGGGCTGTTATTATACCCATGATGGCTAAATTCCCCTGTGCTCTTCGAATGGCGGGGCATTCTATCCGTACTATTTCTGCCGGTTCCGTGGCTGGTGCGGGGCAGAGCTTGGTGTCCGGGGACGGATCCGGGCTCAGGGGTTCCGGGAACTTCGGAAGACAGCCGGCGGGCCTAGCATGTGATAATCGGAGCCGTGGAGATGAGACGGTCCCGGCCACTTGGTGCTGCCCCGTTTTGATGCTGCGGTAACGATGGGCTTCAGGCCCGAACCCGATTATGACTCCACTTACGGTGCACATCGAACGGAGCCGTGACTCGTGACTCGCGATGGTCCTATCCGGATCGTACAGCGGGATACTCGTGCCATCCTTGTCACTCCCGTCGGCAGTCTTGTGTGGTAGCCTTCGTCAGCCTCAATCGCTAGTCATTTCCTAGGTTCACGTCTCATTGACACGACAGTGAGTTCGCCCTAAGCCGCCTTGAAGATTCTGGGTTGGCCAGATTGGCGGTTGTCTGTCTAAGGATCTGACTGTAGATCTGACAGAGCCGCATCATGCATTGCCCTGAAGAAATCGAGATATATCATATATCCTGTCGTGCAACATAGATACGATGAAGTTGGGCAGAAGATTCGATCAGTTGCTGACTGCCCGTAGATATACGAGGCACGTGTAAGATCTATCCGGTGAGCTTGGTTACCACATCTGGAGATGATTGGAGGGCCAAGACTCGGGATGATCACGATGGGCTGCGGGGGGTATGTCGCACAAGCGAGCAATGACGACAACGTGGCAGGTGGAAAGGGGACTTATTGGTTCTGTCGGATGCTTGCTTGATCTTGTGTCCACCACAAGTTCCATCCCCAGACTTGACCTCTTTGTTCCACATTGTCCCCGTGGGGAGAGATGCTGTTGACTTGGTCGAGCCTCGACGATTGACCCAAGAACCCAGGTGAGGCCGGCATCGCGCCGAACAAAATTGGGCAGAAAGATTAGGGAATGGTTGGGAGGAGCTCCTAATTTCAGCGAAATTCTGCTCGCGCGTGATACGCCAGAGTGCTTTTTTTGAGTTTCGCGGACCTGGAACTCGTTCAGTCTGGGGGCGCTCACCCGCCCAACCTTCTTTCCGAGAGACTCAGACCAGAGACCAGAGACCAGAGACCAGACCAACGAACCTTCAACGTTGCGTAAAGACGGTACCGACCAATCGCTAGAACTCTGGCGCCAATCCCCGCCTAAAGTCCCGCAATATTCTTGATGTATCTGCGGGAGGCTACGCGGGGAAGGACGCTGCCGTTCGCCGTTCGATCATCAGGCGGTTTGCTAAGAAAAAGGCGCTTGTCTGTTGGGAGTTGGTACGGATACGGCACACGTACGCAGTAGTGTACGGCAATAGTGGGATAACTTGATGGGGGTCGATCGCTGTTAGATCTCTCTTCTCACTCGCAGCCCCCAACTGTCAGGACCGTAAAGAAAGGGAATTTGAACCAACAGGAGCAACCAACGCCAACCCCAGAACACCCACAGCGACAGTCATCCCATCTGCAAGTGTTTGTGGCAGGGATACCTAGTTTCAGCGACGTCAGGCAAGAAGACCTATTGGCCGTCTCGCCATACGAAATCTCGCAGAAATCTTCGCCCCAATTGCCGGTGGGTGGAAACGCCGAATGTTCTCTGTGCCGCTATTCGTCAGACATGGATTCTTGCACAGGATCTCTACCAAGCTACTCCCTGGTGGGAAAGGCTCGCTGACCCGAAGCAGCATCAGGTACGCCACATGTGCGCAGGGATGTACGCGGTGTCGCCGGCGAACACTTCTAGTGTACGGTACGGCAAGTCTAGACATCCAGCTGGCACTGTCTCACTCTGTGGTCTTGTCTTTTTGAGTTTTGGGCTGACAGTTTTTCTCTTCTTTTGGGTGAGGCGAGAAGTGTCCGCTAGAGCCTAAGCAATGCTATCCCGTACTTTGTCTGATGTGGGTTTCTTCTCCTTTTGCCGTGACCCTCCCACCCCTTTCCTTTCCCAATACTTGACCCATCCACATCCGTATGCGACCCAGCCGTTCGAGACATCTCGCTGTCAATCCCCAACCAGCAAACAAGTACCAACCACACTGCATCTCCAACCCCAGACCATCCATCCCTCGACTTTCCCCGCGCGAGCCAATGGGTCGCGGAGAAAGTGGAGCATAGCGTGGTCCTTAGTCCCGGATTCCAAGCCTTGGGTCCTAGACTGCTAGGGGGGACGGGCGAGAAGGAAGCCTTGGGGTTCTTTGGTTCTGTCTTCTCGCATTGAAGTGCGGCGACTTAAGACACGGATGGTCCATAACGTCAACATCATACATACCTTCTTTCCGCCACCTTGGAATTGAATTTGAGCGAGCCAGTGAGAAGCCGCGCCGCTCAATCGACTACCTTGCTTCTCCGGGAAGAACTATCACCACCACCTCCTTGGCGCATAGCATCAGCTTGATTGAGCAAACGTCCAGGCAAGATATAAGATGATCTGATATCCCCAGTCTCAGCACATCTTCAGAACATCAGCTTCAGCAGCTTCATCGGGATTGACAACATCTTCAAGCTCGAGCACTTTCGACTCCCCTTGACAGGAGTCTCAGAACACCCGCTCTGATCTTATAAGATCGAGCTCAAACCCACATTCACCCCCGGTTTATCAACTCTTCTTCCTTCCCCATTTTCTTTTTTACCTCAGTACACCGCAACCATGGTGCACATCGGATCATCCGCGGGCAGGGCGCCGACCGAGACCATCCAGATCGACTCGGAGGCCACCCGCCGCATGTCCATCGCCGACGCCGACGCCGCCGGGCTCGCTCGTGAGGCGGCCAAAGCCACCGAGGCCGAGCTCAGTATGGGCCTCATGGCATCGCTCAAGCTCTACCCCAGGGCCGTCATGTGGTCGCTCTTCTTCAGCACCGCCGTCATCATGGAGGGTTTCGACAAGACCCTCATCGGTAATCTCTATGCCTACGACGTCTTCCAGCGCAAGTTTGGTGAGATCCAGCCCGACGGCAGCTATCAGTTGACTGCGGCGTGGCAGGCTGGTCTCAGCAACGGTGCGCTTGTTGGCGAGATCACCGGTCTGTTCCTCAACGGTATGATTGCCGAGAGATTTGGATACCGCAAGACCATGATTGGCGGCCTCGTTGGCGTCACGGCTTTCATCTTCATCATCTTCTTCTCCGAGACCCTTGTTCAGCTCCTGATCGGAGAGATGCTCATTGGTATTCCATGGGGTATCTTCCAGACGCTGACTGTCACCTACGCCTCCGAGGTCTGCCCCACACATCTGCGAGCCTACCTTGTGAGTCCCAATATTCCCGCCAGATCCCCTTTTGGGCTAATCGCTAACTCTCTATTCAGACTACCTATGTCAATCTCTGCTGGGTTATTGGTCAACTCATTGCCAGCGGTGTTCTTCGAGGTGTCATCACCCGTACCGACGAGTGGGGATACAAGATTCCCTTTGCCCTTCAGTGGATGTGGCCCGTCCCCCTCATCATCGGCATCTTCTTCGCTCCCGAATCTCCCTGGTGGCTCATCCGCAAGGAGCGCCTCGACGACGCCAAGAAGTCTCTCATTCGCCTCACCAGCCGCAACCAACAGGAAAACTTCAATGCCGATGAGACTATCTCCATGATGGTCCACACCAACGAGCTCGAGAAGGCAGCGCAGAGTGGAACAAGGTACATTGACTGCTTTAAGGGCGCCGATCTTCGCCGTACCGAGATTGTTTGCTTCACGTGGGCCATCCAGACTCTTTGCGGCTCAACATTCATGGGATACTCGACATACTTCTACCAGCAAGCCGGCATGGCCAAGGAGAACGCGTTCACCATGTCCCTGGCGCAGTACGCTCTCGGCGCCCTCGGCACAGTCTTCTCCTGGTTCCTGATGCAGCACTTTGGCAGACGCACTCTGTATCTCTCTGGCCAGGGCATCATGTGCGCTATCCTCGCAGCCATCGGTTTCGCATCTCTGGCCGGAAAGTCCAACGTCGCCGCACAGTGGGCCATCGGCAGCTTGCTCCTCGTCTATACCTTCATGTACGACTGCACTGTCGGCCCCGTCTGCTACTCTCTCGTCTCTGAACTGAGCTCGACCCGCCTGAGGACCAAGACTGTCGTGCTCGCGCGTAACTTGTACAACATCACCGGTATCACGACCAACATCCTGACCCCGCTGATGCTGAACCCTTCTGCGTGGAACTGGGGCGCCAAGAGCGGTTTCTTTTGGGCCGTCAGCTGTGCCATCTGCTTCGTCTGGACCTGGTTCCGTCTGCCTGAGCCCAGAGGCCGCACCTACGGCGAGCTCGAGATTCTCTTTGACCAGCGCATTCCGGCACGCAAGTTCAGGAAGACCGAGATCGCTGGCCTCACTCACGGAGCTCAGTCCACTGACAAGATTTCCGAGAAGGAGTCCATGGCGGCCGTCAGCCAGATTGAGAAGACTGCTTCAGCATAGAGGCCTTTGAGAAACCGAAGGAGAAGGATGGACTATATTGGGATTAGTTTACGTATACCATTGGATCAGAGAAGGGTTTGGGTTTTCAGCAGCAAGCATTTTGCACACATATCGTCTTTAGATTTTTTGTCAAAGATTAATCTCATAAATTTCGTAACTCAATCATTCTGCGGTCGTCTTATTGTGTCCAGACTGTGAATGCCTCCCCGACAACTGATTACTTGCTAACTGCGGAGATCTGTACATGATGGATGTAACATGAGATAACTCACCCATGAGATAATTCACCGATGTCAATAGTCACCTAAGTTACGAGTCTTTGTGGAATGCCCCCAGCTTCTATTTCTCAACGTGCTGTTTACTTGCAGTATAGCATGGTTAAAATCGAAGAAGTTCCGACCAGCGGAACAGAAAAGCCATCGTTCATTGGACTCAGCATTCAGCGATCGCTCTGTCCGAGCTCCCGGAAGCGGGGCCGGTGATGAGGGCCGGGTAACGGGCATTTTAAGCCGGCCGGCGTACCCCTATGGCTCGGTATATTTTGGCCGCGACGAGGTCCAATCGGAGCAGATTCAAACTCGTAACCGGATTCCAACTCCGTGACAGGGACATAAGAAGCCTTTCTTGAATGTGCTGCAAATTCCTGTCGCCTAGGATGGAATCCTAGACTAGAACTTTGGGTGACTCATTCTCTTTTCTTTCTAGGTTCCACTCTAGGACTCATGAAAACCTACCTAGGCAGCACACTTCAACTACACTTCCACTATAAGACCTGGATACGACACCTAGGAAGCCTTCTCCAAAGGATTCAGGATGTGGCTGGTGCAGGCAATTACAAAGCTTACCTGGTCGTGAGGACTGTGTGCCAAGACGCCAGAGCTTCCGAAAGCCGTTGCCTAATTACTGCCTCCACAATGGACAGGGCTGAAGTCGCTGAATTGAGGGTCCGATCCCCTGAAATCAAAGCGTTCCATGGTCCCAATTTTCAACGTCGAGGGTCGAAACGGAGGGGGCATCATGTCTATTGCAGTCATAGTTCGTCTATTCCACGACTCTGAGCCGTCAAATAGGTGCCTATTCGCAGAGCCAACAAGTGATCCACGGTGACTTATCTATTGATAGATGATTTAAGCTTAAAATCTGTTGGAGAGACATGGTCCCATGCTGTCTGTGGTGTTGGTCCCTGTGGATGCAGCTTGGTGACTTACACGGGTAAGCCAACAACAAGCCCAAACCCCGAAGATAATGAACAAACTTGAGAAGTCTTTGTCTGTAATAAGTTTGGTAAAGATTGTAGTTGCTGTGAACCGGCATGAAACGTTTTGCTCTGCAACTACATGGTAAACCTGAGTTCTTTGTCTGAATGAAGGAAGTGTTTGCCATTCGGCCGAATCCCACGTCGAGCAGTCACAAGTCATCTCGGACAACCTCTCGACTCCCGCTTAAAACTCACAACTTCGCTTAGTCGTGATGCCATCGTCAATAACCCCAAAAGGCGAGAGCCACTGGACTCTCGAGCCATTGCACCCGCCTATTCAAGGAGAGGACTACAATAGCTCTCGCCCAATTAAGGAAAATTAATCATAAACAAACCCACCATGGATTTCCTGGGCGAAGCTAGCAAGCCTCCCCTGCAGTGAAACCAACGATCCTCTTCTTCCACCCATCGCCACCCCCAAACCATCCACCCTCGCACAACCTCCGCTGCGCCAGGTAGCACAAGGATCCCCATCCGCAAACACCAAGACAATTATTCTTTTCTCCCCATCTCGCTTGTGGCCGTTACCCGTCTGTGTGGGGGAGAGGAATATAAGAAGCGCCCACCATGCCTCACCCTTCGCAGCTCATCTTCCCCCCGCCCCCCGGCACCGATCCTGCTCTTCTCTACTTTGGTGGTTGGCCCGAGATCACCTACCGCACCACCCTCGAGCCCGGCGACCTCACCTCCGACTCGGACGACGAGCTTGAGCCCCTTCTTGGTCTCAGTGACAGCGAGATCATGGCCTACGGCGATCAGCAGGGTGCTGCCGCCAGTGGTGGTGGTACTACCGCCGGCCAGGGCAGCATCCAGAACCGCATGTGTCCCAACATGCGCACTTGCTGGGCCTTCTCCTGGGAGTCGTACAACCTGAAGACCTCTGATAAGGCTGTGCTCCTTCGCCGTATCTGCATGATCATTATTCTCGGTATTCGGACCGCCATCACCATCATCGGCATCGTCTACGACGTTACCAACGCTCAGATCGTCAGTCTGATTCTCGACATTATTCTCGGAATCTTGGGATTCCTGTTCATTGCCTGGGCTCTTGCCGTCATCGGTCAGGCCGAGGGTCGCCGCAAGGTTTTGGGCGTCATGATTGTGAGTACTAGTCTGAGATGAGGTGGTGGAGTCTGGTGAGATGAGAGGACCACAGCTAATGAGCTTTTGTTTTTTTTCCCCCAGGGTCGCTGGCACTTCGATATCTTTCTGCTCGTCACCGCCTTCATTCACGCCGCCATCCTCGTCGGCAGCATTATCGGCTTTGGCAACGGCGGCCGTTACGCTACCTGGCTCATCATGTGGCTTCTCATCTTCGGCGTCGCGTGGGTAGCTACCTGGCCCGCTGAGGCCGAGAGCTACGCCTAGTCGAGCAGCATAGCATTGCCACGATGGCGTTTTCTTTGAGCGACACGTTCGAAATGATTTGCCAATTGAGGAGTTATAAGTCGCGTGATGAAATTGGGCTGGATCGAAGAAGCAGAAACTTTGGGCGTTACAATACTGATATGGAAGGGCAAGGGCGGGAGAGAGGCCCATGGAAACTGATGCTTCACTCTGGAATTCGCGATACCCTAGCATAAGTAGCTGAGACTTGCTGAAATACGTGAGCAGTACGGCTTGGTCAGGCTGAATGAGATCAAATGAGACTCCAAGCGCTTTCATGAGCCTCGTGAGCGCATCGCAATGAAGAATGACTGCACTGTTGTCCAGTCCGACTTCTGCTTCATGAAATCGAGCTACAGCTTCCTGGACATATGCGTGAGATGAGAGCCACACTCATCAGACCTTGAGGTGGGTGAGATTGCACCGCGTGCCGCGTGCTCCCTTTTGACCGCTCTGGACGCGCTTTGAATGAGCCAAATGCGGGCGAGGTAAGCTTTAGGGTGCCCCAAGTTTCATCGCGCAAGGTGTCTGAGTGAGGCACCTGAGATGCATCGAGTCCTTGAATCGCTTATCGTCGCGTCGATTCGCTGGCGTGGCTCCGGAGCAGGCTCCGGAGATGCTGTATCTGCCGGCGATGAAGCGGGTCTCGCCCCACGTGATGCTTGATGGTGTCCTATTGATGGTTTGAGTGAGTTCTGTTGCGGCGTGCGATCTCATTTTAATGAGGTGTACTAAATTTTCTCCAGTTCTATGATCGCTTGACTGTGAGTTTAGAGCATCATTTCAATCACGTCTACTCACTCCTGCGAGAATGTCGCGCTAATCGAAGCATCTGGTTGAGGTTGTTGCTGATCCAATGTGAGATCTCAGAGGTTGACGACTCACTGGGTGGTCCAGAACGTTGTGGAAATATCACAAAATGAGGCTGCTGCGAATTGGGGGGATAAGCTCTTTTTAAATTCGCTCTCAGGGAGTATCGCATGCAATCGTGGAAATGAAAGACAACTTGGACAGATAGACAGACCGACCGACCCTTATTGAACCCCAAAAAGAAAAAGAAGGAAAAGTCCGAGGGCTACCAAAAAGAGGGCGATTGACCCCGCTCATTTGTAGCCCAGTCTCTCAAGAATTGATTGACCAGCGGGAGCGCCGCCTTGTCCCTTTCTCAGGCCGGCGTCGACACCCTTGACGTAATCAAGAACGCGGATGTGTTCCTTCTTAAGCTCCTCGAAGTCGTGGGACAGCTGCTCGTGCCATGGGTACAGGACAAAGACCTGGAACCCGAGGGCCGACGAAGCGACGAGGAAGTTGGTGAGGGAGATGGCTCGCGTGATGAGGACCATTGTGGCGGTTTATTTGTCGGCGTTTATGTGTGTATTGAGTGTTTTTAATTCTAACTTCTTGGTTGCGAACTGTTCGGTTTGCTCGGAATCTGGAGTCACGCGGGCTCGGTCAGCGAATGCGACTGCGACCTCGCGGGGTATCTTGGCCCGAGCGAGAATCGGGTAGGAGATGATCACGGCTTACTTGGATTTATGATTCTGTAGATGTAATGGCCTGGATCTATACGTGGTCGATCTGTCGTAAAAGAAAAGGCAAAGAGAGAGGAATTTGGTCTATTGAGGAAGAAAAACGATTAAGGACAAAAAGAAAAAGTGTGGTGTAGAAGAGGAAGTTCGACGATTGACGGCAAGGAAACGGGCAGAAATTATTATTCAAGAGGCAACCCGGGGATGATACCTGAAAGACCCTTTTGGGACAATGGGAACCTCCCCAGGTGATTACCTCACCGACAGCGGCCCGGCGGCAAGGTGGGACCTCCGACGAGCACGCTCGGACTTGGACGGGTTGGTTGGCTCCCACGACATGGAGGGAGGCACAGGGCTTGGGAAAGGATCACGCCGAGTAACACGAGCAACACATATTGTTGTGGTACATCCGCCTGCCGAGTACCTTACGTGGGGGCGTTTGTGTAAGTTAATTGTAACTGTAACTTTCCTTCTCGTTCTCGCCGCTGGCCTGGGCCTCATACATGACCTCGGATAGCGCCAACACCGGCACCAAGAGAAGAAGAAGAACAGCAAAGCAACAGCTGGTCAGGCGTATCAAGCGTATCCGAATGCTCGGCAACCATGTCTAGGTACCGCAAAAACGCAAACGAGAGCATGTCAAGTGACGGCTGGAAGCCCCGAGAAAGGAGGGAATGATTCAAGGCGGATGGGGTCGAGGTGGCCTGACTTTTATGGAGCCCGTCTTTGCCGTCAGAACTGCCTAATGAAAACTAGAGAACTTCCCGGGGTGGAGCCGGGAGACCGAGGGCCCAAAACCAACGGGCCTCCCCGACTGGCTTGCGGCGTCCAACGAGCTTCTCTCGCACAACGCAGTCCTGCAGCTTGCCTCCAAGGGCCCTATCCTCCAGATAGAAACACGGAGTGACAATGTGACCTCGAGCTTATACCCCTGGTCCTTTGGCCTCTTTGTTTGGTTCAGCCGGGAACCTTTTTGAGGATTCGATGGGGGGTTCTTCGGGGTAGAAAACATGCGTCTGCAGGGGACGAATGACGCATGTGAAAGTCTTCCTAGGTGTGAACGAGCCAACTACGACAGAAATTTGCCCGCAGAGGCCACTGAAAGCAATCTCACTACTAATAAATACAAAAATTGGTTACGATAAGTCACATTGGTCGCGTTTGACTTTGATAATCTGGCCAGGTGATGAGTAATGTTTCTCTATTCAATTTATCTACAGCGGAACACACTCACACAATAGAGCCACTGATGATTCGCTGCTTCAGATCTTTCAGTTGCCCGGACGGAAGGGTATCGCGGAGCCCTGATGCCATCTCAACCTGATACAGCTTCACAGGAAAGACTACATGTACATGCGCAATAAGGACCAAAGCAAGGCTCGGTAAATAACCCCGACTGAGGATCCCCCAGCGCCATCCCCAGACGCCCTCGACCTTTGAGCCGTTGAAGAATCGAATCAGCTGTTTGCCCCGCAGACCGCAAGCCCGGGTCGACGCCGGTAGCGGGAGCTGGAGCGGGGCACATCAGTTCGGGCTGCCACGTGTTGGTGGAGCATTGCCTTTCCGAAAGCTGCCGATACTGGGCCCACAGCCGCCGCTCTTTCGATTTGGATCACTGCATGTCTTCTTTGGCAGTCGAGCGCTTCGTGATCGAATTCCATCTCTTGATGCATTGGTTTTCAGTTTTTAGAATGAATAGTTGGGAACCAGACTCTATGCATCGACAGCCTAAGTCTTGCCATCCGCCATGCTTTGATGACTTATGTTGAGAACCCTTTGAATTCCTGACTTCACCAACAAGTTGTCAAGGGTTGCTGGCGTCAGCGCTCGAAAGAGATAAAGCGGTAAATTGTGAAGCTCGACTTGAATTTTATCATGAACTCCAAATACGTGACGAGCATCGCTATAGAAGTTGAGTTGTGCCAGCCGGAGTTACACGTAGGTTAAGGATTGTGCTTGGGGACTCAATGAATGTGTGAACTCAAGTTCCAAGGGTTTACTACAGGCCAGCATGTGTCTGTCAATAATTATTCACAACATAGAGTTCGCGGTAGGAATTATAGTGTCATGAGCTTTTCTGGTTCAATATTGATGTATCAGAAGACAAAAGCATTTGACGATCGCCCAGTGATGAGGAAACATCTTTCGGAAGCCCTAGTCCAGCGCGCCTCCCCCAGGATGTCATCCAATTGCCGAGATGCAATTTTTCGTGTGATTTAGCATTTTTAAGATTTTCTTTGTATTTTTTAGTTGCTGTGGCCTTCTCAGACCTTTAGCTGACTTGAGCTGGGCGAGTCGACAAGTGATAACTTTCCGTCGATTTGACAAATGCAAGTGGAGATGCGCTTTTGCTAACCTTTGTTTTTCTGGAGTTCCTAATAACAGGATAGCTGAGTAAAATTGCACATAGAAGTTGAAGCCGCTAATTACTTTACAAACAAATGCGGAAATCGATTGACTCTCCTACCTGACAATCGCATGTCTGGTCTTACTTGAATAACCGATAACACTCAAGTCTGAACGCTCAATGAATTGCAAGTCGTAAACGGTCCTCGTGAGACGTTTGACTAAATAATATTTCTCTTCTTTTGCGCATTTCGATGAAAGAGAAGAGAATGTATTACAAGAAACTCCATGTGCTTGGTGAATCAACAAGTGTATGTCGAATATGATTGGAGGTTGATGACTGCAGACTTAATATGCGAACCTGATTAGCAAATGGCCGAGGAATCGAGTAGAAAAGCCTGGCTGTAGTACTTGATACAAAGTCGCCCATGAATGCTTCCGATTGTATGGTACAGGTAGGACTTGCCCCTCTAATGATGTTACTGTCTGCTGCGTTTGTCGCGACATAGCAGGGAAGAATTGCGCGAAGTGGCTCTAGCAAGCATCGATCAATCACGTTCACAGATTACGAGCTAAGGAGAAACAACATTGAATGTTAGCTACAATTTCTGTTCTATTGGATTCATTCCGCCTGTGAATTAACCAATTGACGTAAAGGCTGAAGGCCTCTATACCGTCTTTAAGGTCTCTCGACTCTCAGCCCAGATCTCAGCGTAAAGTTACAACTGGATGAGGAACACATCGTATTAATAAGTGCCCCAACGAAATATGCAAGTCGAGCTCCCACAGCAAATAATGGCGATAAGGCCTCGGTGGGACTTTCACTATCTCCATCTAGTTCTGAGTGTTGTGCAAGCACGTCATATGCAACACCAATTCGTCAGAGCTGTCGAGGCTATATGTTCTTCACTTGGCGTAAACTGTCGGAACAGATTCACCAAGCTTCTTGCTTCTTAATCTTCAATAAACGACATCCTCGTAATCGACTTCGAATCATGGCTCCCAGATATTCCAGTGTCGCAGTAATCGGTGCTGGGCCTTCTGGCATCTCCGCTGTGAAAGCCTTAAGTGAAGAGAATGTCTTCGAAAGAATCCAATTGTTCGACAGAAGAGAAGGAATTGGTGGCACATGGTATGTAATCTACATTATAAAATGCTTGAACTCAATTTGACATATGCCTCCAGGATCTACGATGAGCAGCCAGAACCTTTCTCGCCATCCTCGGCACAACCTGTACGAGAGATCCCAGCCAAGCTACCACAGTCACTGCCACCTGCATCTGAAAATGTCACAGCTCGGACAGGTCTCTATCCCGCCTTGGACAGTAACGTCGGTTCCCAAGTGATGGCGTTCACCTACAAGCCGTTTCCGGATGTGAACTCGGCCTCCTCCATCAACCGCTTTGGCAAGAAGAACCCGACGCATCCCTACGCGCAAGTCGCAGGCTACCTCGAGGAGATTGCAGAGCCGTTTTCGCACTTGTTCACTTTCAATACGCACGTGGAGCGTGTAGAGAAAGTGGGCAAGAAATGGCAGTTGACTCTCAGGAAAACTCAACATTATCTGAAGAACCAGAAGAGAGATTACTGGTGGCAAGACACATTCGATGCTGTTGTTGTGGCCACCGGGCACTACGGCGTACCATTCGTTCCGAATATTGACGGCCTTCAAGAGACTTTTGCTGCTTTGCCTCAAAGGTTTGAGCACTCGAAGGCTTACAGGTCTCCTGAGGACTACGTTGGCAAGGTACTTGCTTACTCCCATCCTTCTTTATCGATGAGATGAATGCATGTAACTAACGCGAGGGTTTAGAAAGTCGTTGTCGTCGGCGGCAACGTTTCTGCATCCGACACAGTCTCAGAGATTCACAGCATCGTGTCTGGGCCCCTTTATGTCTCGCAGCGAGGCTCTAATGAAATTCTCCAGGATGCATGGGAACTCCCCAACGTCGTTCTCAAGCCGCAAATCACACGAGTGTCCGTTGGATCTGGAAACACCGTCAAAGTCAAATTCTCTGACGGGAGTGAAGTCGACGGTATCGAGAAAGTTCACTTCGGCACCGGCTATCGACTTTCCTACCCTTTCCTGCGTCCCGATCCCGTGACGCCAAGTGGGCGCCTCTCAGGATTTTACCAACACGTCTTTAACATCGCGGACCCGTCACTCACAGTCGTCGGACAAGTCAAGGCGGCCATCTCGTTCCGTGTCTACGAGTACCAGGCCGTTGCCGTGGCTCGCTATTTCGCGAATCGGGGAGGCGGTCTGCCTTCTCCGCGAGAGCAGGACGAGTGGGAAGTGAAGCGACTGCAGTACAAGGGGCCGACGTCCCAGTTCCACGAGATCAAGCCCGACTTTTCAGAATATTTCGAGTTTTTGCGAGGTGTTGCCGGACCTCCTGCACCGGGCACGGATGCTTATGAGTTGCCTGCGTGGGAAGACGAATGGGCGTTGTTGGGCTTCGGCGTTTTGGCACTGAAGCAAAAGTGGTGGAAGGAGTTGAAGAGGAAGGAAGAGGAGGCAAAGAGAATCCAAGCCAAGTTGTAGGCTCAATGCACATTGGCCGTAGGGGCACACAGAACCTTGTTGTTTCGGCTCCGAGTGGATTTGAATCACTAGACTCTTGTGTTAGAATAACAGCAGGAATTTCCCTTACGTTGACAAGCTTTTTTCCGTTCATAAGCGCAACTTCCCAACCAGAGGCTTTTCCATCTTTTCTCATTGCCAAGACGCCAGTTCCTACGCGAGATCTATAGGCGATTTTGCGTGTTATTCCCAGCCGAATTCGCGATAGACCTACCCGTTGCGGTTAATTTTCCGACGGAGTTCGACCGAGGGGTAGGAACCCACGCGGAGTTTAGTGGACCTCAATGACCAACTGCCGAATGAGCTGCACGGTTGTCCTTTGATCAGTGGGTTCAACGTTGCACTAGCATATTCGTCATTCATGTAGGGAATGAGGAGTTCATCCTATGGGAAAATTTTGGAGGGACTTTTGAACATAGGATGGCTAGAACATCGTCAAAGTGGCGATGGTAGCCGAGGCACGAGCTATCATATAAGTCAATGATGGCTCTCAGCAATTTGTATGGATGAAGTTCGTCAAACTCGAGTCCAAGAACCTGTGAAGATGGCGGAAGAATCACCCAAGTCTGTGTCGTCGGACGTACACGATGCGGCCTCTGACCCACCGGTGAAGCGAGTGTGGTACCACAGCACCTTGTTCAATGCCTTCGTGATCGGAGGAGTTGGTATGAAGCCATGTGCACTGTCAGAGTAGCAATTACTAACATCACCCAGGCTTCATGGCCCCTGGCCTGTGGAATGCGATGAACGCCCTCGGCGCAGGTGGTGCCCAAGAACCGTTCCTCGTCAATGCCGCCAATGCGCTTGTCTTCGGACTCATGGCCTTCCTGTGCTTATTCGGTGGGCCCATCGCGAACCGTATTGGGCTCTCAAGAACGTTGTTGCTGGGAGCTGTCGGCTACCCACTTTATTCTGCTGGACTGTACACCAACAACCGTTATGGCAACGTCTGGCTCGTTCTTGTTGGAGCTGCCGCCTGCGGTATTTCTGCCGGCTTGTTCTGGGCTTCCGAGGGCGCTGTTGCTCTTGGATACCCAGAGCCGTCTAAGCGTGGCAAGTACATGAACATCTGGCTCTGGTTCAGAACCGGTGGTCCTCTTGTCGGCGGGGCCATCGTCCTAGCTCTCAACAACGATGCGGCTGCGAAGAAGAAGGGCAAGGTTGGATATCAGACCTACCTGGTCTTCGTTGCTCTGCAATGTCTGAGCGTGCCCCTTGCACTCGCTCTATCTCCCCCGGAGAAGGTCCAAAGATCCGACGGTAGCAAGGTCATTATCAAAGCTGAGAAGTCGTTCAAGGCCGAGTTTAGAGAGCTCCTCCGCGTTTCGAAGCGCAAGGACATCCTGCTGCTTCTCCCCATCTTCTGGGCCGCCTACTTCAACCAGTACAGCGGAAACTTCCAAGCCTACTATTTTGGCATCCGAGCTCGCGCACTCATCGGTTTCGTCAGCAACTTCGGCACGCTTCTCTCATCACAGCTGATTAGCACCCTCCTCGACTACAAGAAATTCAGCGTAAAGAAGCGCATCACTATTGGCTTCTACTACGTCATAGTGTGGCACGTCATTGCGTGGGTTTACGGCTGGGTCATTCAAGAGAAGTACACCCGCAACCCACCTGCGTACGACTGGGAAGATAAGGGATTCACCGAGGGTTTCTTTGTGCTCTTGTTGTGGGATTTCGCCCGTCAAGCATTGCAGAGTTGGCTTTACTACCTTCTTGCCACCAAGACGGACAACATCTCCGAACTCACTCGCTTCTCCGGTATTTTGAGAGGTCAAGAGAGTTTCTCTCAAGCTGTCTCCTTTGGCTTGAACACACAAAAGTGGAAGGGTGGTCGTGTACCACTTGCCGTCAACACTATACTCCTGGGTAAGCCAAGCAGAGTCCATTGTGAAGTTGAAGATGATGCTAATCGATGTAGGTTTGGCCGTTTATCCTACGTGGCTGGTGGTCAGGGACCACGTCCCAGTCGAAGAGACCGACAGACTTGCAACTGTAGAGGAACAGTCACAAACTGGTGAACTAGCCGAGACGAGGTTGTCAGTGGATGAGAGAAAGGAATTTGCTGTGGGGCAGACGGGTATTGGGAGAGATGCGAAGATGTGATTATGCCTTCCGAGACTTTCTGCACATGTGGTATCCGGAATCGATCGTTTGCAAATCATACTCATACTTCCATAAATCATTCAAAACTCAACGAGCCATGGAGTTCACAAATTTCCTCATTCACATGGCGTTGATGCACGTGTGGATTGAGTGCCTCGAGGTTGAAAATACGATTGATATTCAACTAATTTGATTACGTTTATTTATACCCAATTATACATCTACTAGTAATTACAGCGTTACAAAAATTTACATTCGCTTCATTCCCGCCCTCATCTTCATAACTTCGTCCTAAGCACCCACATTAACCGCGTTTTCATTGTAATGAGAAGTATAGCTTCTCTAGAAGATACAGCTTGTTTACACAAGAGAGTGCTCAGGAACGGGCGTAGGCCATGAGGGTGGGCTCGGCAATGAGCTTCGGGAGGTATGCCAACAAGCGAATGCCAGCAGCGACGATCGAACCAGCAGTAGCAATGCCATCCTCGAGGTTCAAGCCAGGGGCGATGAAGTCCTTGCAAACGTCGTTGAGGTTGATGTTGCTAATCTTGGCGGGTCCTGAGCCTCTCTGAAGCACGTCCTTGATCAGCGCGGCTGTCAAGGGGTTGAAGAGCATCGTCGCGTGGCCGTAGATACTGCCAGCAGGGCGGCCAGGGCAGACAGACTGGACCTCGATATTGGTGACACCGACGCGGCGGGCATCGGTCAGGTAGGCGGAAGCAGCGGTGCCTTGTTGGGGCTCGACAACCTCATCGAGAATAGCACTGTAGAAAGTCGTGGTGGGAACGTAGGCGTCGGCTCCTCCACGGGAACGAAGGGTGTTGATGAAGACGGAGGTATATTGCTGTTGAATGACAGAAGGATCGCAGGGAGCGTTGAGGGCACCGTTGCCGGGTGAAAGGCAGAGGACGTTGGCAAGAACGGTTCCGTGGAAGTCGGGAGATACGGGGAAGAAGTTGGCGACAGCGTTGCGGGTAGAAGGCCAGAAGGTGAAAGCCCACTGGGTGTCCAGACCACCCTGAGACCAAGAAATGATGCTCGAGTTCTTGTTGCTGATACCATTGATGTAGTTAATGGCATAGGCGACGTACTCGGAGTTGACCTGCGCGTCGCCAAGGAGAGCGCCAGGAATATTCAGCCAGACGGGATCTGCGTAAGGGACGTTCGTGAGAAGTTTCAACAAGTTGGGGCTGAAGGTCTCTCCTCCGTAGACACCAGTTCCGGGAATGAAGATAACAGGAGGCTTCTGGCCGTAGGTGAAACTCTGGGGGATGTAGATGGCCTGGCGAAGCTGCTGCTCGGAGAGGGTGTATGGCGCGTCGGAGGCATCTTTCTTGGGGTAGACAGGCTTGGCCGGGTTAACCGGGTTGTTGTTGCTTGTCGAATCGATGCCGTTGAGGGGAGCAATGAGCTTGTTGGCATTGTTGGCCAGGTCTAAGCTTCCCAAAAGGCCAGTGCCGAGAAGTCCCTGGAAGCTGGAGAGGAGGTTGTTCGGGACGAGACCTTGGCCGATTTGCTTTTGCAGCTTTCCGTAAAAGTCACCAGTACTGCCCGTGTTCCAGATCGATCCGAGCTTCGTTTGGAGATCCCCGACGTTGAGAACTCCGGCGCCGACGCCGCTCCCGGGCTTCGTGCCAAGAACCCCGGTCAAGCTAGACACATAGTCGGTCGGAAGTGCCAGCAGCTGGGTTACGACTCCGAGACCGTCGAGAAGGCCGGCCGGGGCGGCATCAGCAGACTGCAGCAGAGCCGCGGCCAGGACGAGTTGCTGGATCTGTGAGCGCATTGTTGTAGTTATTATGTGAAGGATTGTGAAATTAGAAATGTACTGCTAATGATTAAGTAGGAAAGAAAAGACTGAAGACTTGAGAGAGAATGAATTAGGTTGTTTGTTGGAAGCTGATGACTTGGAGAGTTCAAGATCTCAATTTCGGATCAGGATCCGGAGCTACTTATATCTCAAGCAATGTCAGACTGAAATGAGGTAAGAACTAGAACAAACTGTGGAAAGTGTGCGCGCCACAACGTGTTCGAAGCTACCGGCATTGAAGGCCCCAGAGCGGATCCGTGACAATGCGTCTAACGACGTTTTGGGCGTATTTAGGCAAGGCGTTGTGAGCGAGCTCTCTGGGGAGAGCTGGAAAACTTGACGATCAGCCAGCACTGGGGGATTCTTTGTCGATCTCTCAGGTGGGGGAACGAATGGAAATGCCCAATTCTCGGTGCTATTGCATGTCTTGCTGATCTTAGAGTTCGGTAGCGCTGCTAGGATTACTGCAATAGGAATCGCAGCCTGTCTAGCGCAAGACCCAAGTTCCTCCCGTGTAATCCGTCCCAAAGTCGAACGCTCGAGTGAAATTGTCCGAACGTTCTTAGCCATCATACATCCCACCCAAGACACCGTTGAAGTCTATCCCGGTCCATAATGTAGGCTGGCTTTGTTTGGGGTCTTCAATGGAAGCCCGCGGGATGCCACCTTAGCTTCAACAAAGCGCCACAACATGGCGCCAAGCATACAGTGGTTGCTAACTTACTCGTTCCCCCGCACAAAGAATGATTCGAAGAATCGCTGACGCTTGCAGATTGCCTCGGTATGGCTGTTAGCCTATTTCTTGGTCTCAAAGTATACTCTCGTCATACCCTCTGAGCTTAATTCTATGCTGCCGTATGCTTGCCTCAACTACACTGCCTTGTGTTAACTTCAGCTACTTGCAAATGTTGATGAGAAACAATCTCAGCATATCGAATCTATATTTGCTGATTCTTCGTATGCCGTCAACCCGGCGCTAAACCATCCGATGGCGTCCTGGCAACCGTCGGTCCAAACTTTGCTGATAAGCACACGGTTGTAGGTAAACACGGTACACGGCCACTCTAGCGCACAGCTCGGACGACAAGCATTCTCTCTACAGCTGCCCATGGCATTCTCTGTAGTAGAATGCAACATGGAGTTGACATGTCTGCTCTGAGTGTCAACCTTTCGCCAAGAAATTCTCAAGGAATTCCCATTCGCGCATTGCTCACAGTCAATGCGACGGGCCGATATCAGGTCGACGCAGAGCGCGCTCAGCGATTGTGTGAGCAGGGAACTTATGATCTCATGATCTCTTCGTATAGAACAATTTTGAGAGTCTATGTTTGGTGTTGTGGCCTGATACTGATAATGTAGATCACTCTCGCACCTCTTGAACAAGTCCTGGTCCCGTGGTTGAGTAAAAGTTATCAACGTTCGGACCTCGAAAGGCCCGATTGCCATCATGTCTTCATGTTTGCTCAACTTCAATCGTAGAGACATTACTCTGAGCGAATCAACTGGGACATGGGCGAATAGAGAATACAACCCGGCAACGGAGCCTCTTATTTCCTCCGCCTTTTTCGTCCGGTCTTGCTCAACAACTGATCTGTCTTGTCCAGGGTGAGAGGCAGGCCGCTCATTTCGAAAAGGCCTCGATCACGGGAATGCTGCGGAAAAAGATGAAAGGTATTATTATGCCTTCTTGAGATGGAAGATAGGGTAAACCAAATGCCTTACCTCCCGATTCATCCATTTTGTATTTGTGCCCCTGCTACTTCAGGGATAGCGATGTTCGAAGACACTGTCGAAGAAAGAGCGTCCACGGAAGAGTTTACTGCACATACCTGAGCTGGAGATGATTGGAACGTCATCGTGGAAGGAACATATTGTGACCTGCTCGAGTAGCTGCCGTTCAGGGGCGAGAACCTCCTTGAAGACAGCGTGCTGCGGCGTCTCGAAAGGTCATTGGGGCTCCAAGAATGAGTGCTTGCTGCCTCCTTGTACGGAGCCGAAGACCTTTGTGTTGACATTTGAGATTCGGCTTTTTGGGCTCTTCTTTCCCCTTTCAGCTCTATTTTGCTCTCTCTGGAGGGCAATGTTTCTCTCATTCTTGACACCACTCTCTCTTCCAGCCCGCTGACGATTAACATAATCCTCTATCAGATGTTTTCAGTTATTACTCAGGCCATTATGTTGCGGGAGAAGACTCACCTATGGTCTCCTGGGACGTCCCTTAGGTTGCGGATATGAGAGATCGAAGTGAGAGATTGGAGAAAGTTCATTCTCTGTCTTTACAACAGTGAAACCTCTGTTTCTCGTATACAGTTGGAATTGTTGTGTGATTATCCGGTATCTTTCTGTTAGTCATAAGCTCTGTGTGTGTAAAAGATGAATATTCACTGTAGAGAACTGGTGTAGAGTGTGTCCGATCGATTACGGGACATTAATTGGTGTCATAATATCACCGTCCCCCTAGAGGTAGCCAGGTAAACCCCTGAACCACTTACTAAGGCTCATCAGCGACTCGACACTTCTGGCCTTATGAGGAAACTTTAGACTTCAGGAACGCGCTGGCACTCTTCAATAACTTCATGCGTATTGTTGGGAGCGGTTCATCGATGAGTTCGTTCGTATTCAGGGAGTTTTTGCATCCCCGCGGCATCCACGCCCCCCCTCGCGATCTGTTGAACTTCAAACAACCTGTATTGTGGGCAGATAATCTCTGTCGAAAATCCTGTTCCCGGATCACAACTACGCGTACAGGATACGCATTCTCGCGTTCGAAGTGTCTGATTCACATGTCACTCATCGGGCGGTACTGCCGCACCTGCCACAACTGCCGCGCATTTCATCTTGACTCTCACTACTATTAATACTTTATATGTTGAGCCTTCGTAGCGGCATCTCGATATCTCACCTAAATGACAATTAACAAGTTAAATTGTTCATCTCGGCCAAATTTCCTCTTAATCAAGCCATTCACCAACCTGAGTATCTACCTAGGTGAAAGTTCTCACAGACTTGCATGGTACGGTGTCCCCCAGTTACTATACCTCTTGAGAGGGTAGAATACCTTACTTCGTCCAACATCACGTCGATCAAGCGCAGATGTAACTGCACTGGAGGATTTACCGGCAGCGATACCGAGTAGAAGGACCATGATCACCCACTAATGACCGATCAGCAAGATAAGCACTTGCTGCAGCAGATCACAAAGCCCAAAATCATGCCGTCCCAAATTCCTCAACATTCTCGAAGCAACCGACCGACAAGAATAGCGCATCATCCCATCTTTCCTCGAAACGGCCCCCAGAAGCGACACACTCTCCACACACACACACTCGCACAGGCACGGGCAAGAGACAAACTTGCAAAAATCTCCATCAGCACGTAATTCCCCAAAAGGGCCCCCGTTTACCGCCACGCACATCAGTATCATAGTATATTGGCGGCCCCTATAACGTCTGAAGCAAGAAACTTAAGATCAGCCCCCAAACTTCTCATCTTGCGCACGCCGCAGTGGAAACACGGCACAGACACACCAGCATTCATCGGCAATATATATTTCCAAGTAAGCGATGTTCCGGCAGTCAATGGCCCGTTGTGGGCACAAGCTTCTGCTTCTTAGGTACGCGAGCCGATGACAGAACCGCATCCCCACTTTCTTCTCAAAGGCCCCGGTGCGGTGGTGGGTTGACCCCGGGGCCGGCAGGGCCGTGGATGTTCATTATCTAGGGGGCGCAGTCCTCACGCACCCCGTTCTCGCCCGGCTTCCCTTGGCTGACTGAGTGCCTGTTCTAGTGTACTTGACCCTCAAGGTCCTCGCAGTTGCGGCTTTTATTCATAGGCTCGCAGATCCGTATCATATAATGTTCCATATAACCTATACTCAACTGTCTACTATTGCGTCTTATGTCGAACCAAAAGAATCCGATCACCAAATTCAAATCCTTTTTCGTACTCTTTCCGAGTCCGATTCCCTCAGACTGTGTGGCGCATGTGATGTGTGGCTGGATATTGAATGCAACCATCGTCTATGCCGAATTCTTCGGATCTCTGGTTCTGTTCAAAACATACATTGATGAGCGTGTGTCTGGTTGATATACACTTTGCCACTCGTCTCGTCTCTCGGCCCCATTCACACCATCGCCGAAAGGCACCACCCGAACTCTAAGACATGTCAAGAGAGACACGCTAAGTCAAACTTCCAACGGCTTTTCTCTGTACCTCCAAGCCCAGTGAAGCTGCTGGTTTAAAGTAGATCAACATAAGGTAGTCGACAAGCCAGCCAGATACAATTATTCCAACATCACCAAATCAAAATGTGTACACTGTGCCTGCAACAGACACACCAATCAGAACACCAATAAATGTGCCGTACAAACCCGACTCCATCGCTCTTTTGTCATCGACAATCATACCTCATGAGACGTCGCGGCAAACTCTATGCCCTTCAACCCCCTGTATCCCTGTCTGGTCCCTCACATAACGCAGACAGGGCCACATAACGCAGACAGGGCCGTCGGCAACGAAATCCCCTCCTCGATCACTCTCTCGAGTCTCATCGAGGTCCCTGCGTCTATTCCGCCCACTCACACACGACAAACACCCTTCAGGATACCATCCTGGACTCAGTCTTGTACGAGCAACAAGGCCTCTGATCTATAATGCGCGCCACTGCTATGACATCAAAATCTGCTATGCTCTCTCTTTTTCGCTACTCCGAATTTCCTCTCGATCATTTACCCGTTCCCAGCATGGAAGATGGCGAATGATCGACGTATCCGGGTCTGGTAAGAAGACGAGACCAAGGCAATCCTTCCTTGCCTTCCCCACGTCGAATCCGCGGAGGACCGGCCAAGGCAATGAAGAAGAAGGAAAGATGATTGAACGATACTCTGACCTTGCAGAAAAGCTAACTACTATTACGCGTGAGATCCAAGGCCAGCCGCACTAGATCCGTACCTCTTCGGCTCTTTCCCCCTCCAACGTCACATCGAAGCACAACGAGAGCCGCAGAGCGCTCCCCTGCCGATCATTACCCTACCATGAAGCAACGGCTGAAGACGTCCCCGATCCCCTCAAGCCCCTCAGCCCTCAAGTGTGCCCCTGCACCCCTCGAGAGTTGACATCCACTTCCAGTACCACCCACCAACAAGGCCGTAGGGCGCTGCACGTGTTGGTGGCCGAATCGAGAAGGCCAGTAAACCACATCCTTCCCTCTCTTCCCCCCTTCTTGTCTCTGACGGGCCTTCCGTGACAAAGAACAAGACCGTTTGGGTGGTCGCTGATCCGTTCGGATGCGCTTCCGATCATGACAGGTTCCGGAGTGCTGGTAGCGCCCTTCCCTTCCTCTCCATGTCACCATACCTCGTTAGCGTCTTCTATGTGTCTTCATTCTCGTGCTGCTTTATGATGGTGAAGATGTTGTGATGGTTGCTGTCAACCAATGGGCCCTAGTGCCCATCATCGTTGTTTCCTACGCCAGCGTTGTCGCTCCCCGTCCGAGCTCTTGGTTTCTCAATCCATCCGCCAGACTTGTAGATCACAGATAGATGAGGGATGAGCTTAAGTCACGTCAGATCAAGTCTTGAACAAGTACCTAGTCAGTTTCTGTCACCTGTTTGTCACAAAGGGTCAAACACAAGAAAAGGAACGGCGTATAAAGTTCATAAAAGTTGATTTCTCATGAGCCGTTAACTAAAAAGAAAAGGGGGAGTAAGAAAATAAACCACCCCGCTATGAAAAAGTGTCAAGGTATCACACCACCATACACCATCCCGTCCCTATTGATCATTTTTTAAACAAATGCCATCTCAGTATGGTTTGCCTCATGCCAAACCTCTATCTTCAACATCGTCGCCATCTCCAGAGACCACCGGGCTACGGCAGCTCATACAGACTCTTCTTCCTCCCCTGCGGTTCCGCCACCACAATCGCCTCCTTGCCATCAATCTCCGCCATCTGATAATTCCCGCCCATCCCGCCGGGACTCCCATCCCACTCACTACTCGCCTTCCTCACAGTCATCAATCCAGGCGTCGCCGACATGTTATACGTCCCCGTCCCCATGGAGCTAACCGTCCCCGTGCCCCCGTTGTGATTCATATTGTGAATATTCATCCCCCCGTACGCGATCCGTCCAGTATGCCCGGTATTCGACCGCGACAGATCGCTCGCACCACTGCTGCCGCCGTACCCGCCATTGATACTCGACCCATCAAGCTCCACGGGTCCCCGGCGAGACCTCTCCTTGCGTAGGTACCACATCACGCCCACCGCCACGAGCAGCGCACCACCCACGCTCGCGCCGACACCCAATCCCACGACAGCGACGTTCCCGATGCCCTTCTGCCCGCTATCTCCACTGCTACCGGAGTTCGTATCCGCCGTAGGCTGGCTGGCTTCCGCGCCGCCGGGTGTGGCGGGGATCTTGCTCGTCATCGTCGGCACGGCCGTCATCTCAGGCGTCTGCTGAGAGGGGTAATTGCTACCGCCCGTGACGCCGGCGCGCCCCGACCCTGTGGGCGTGGGCGTGGATTTGGCGCCCGTGTTGAGGGTCTGCACGGCGACGGCGTTGCCGGGTGTTGCGGCGATGAGGGGCCCGAAGATGGCGGGCGGCGTGGAGCAGCATCTCGTCTTTTCCGCGGCGGATTCGCAGCAGAACTTGCCCGGTACGCCGAAGCCTTGGCTATCGCATTGCCATACCTGGACACCGTTGAATCTGAAGTCGTATGCCGTGTTATTCTTTCTTGTGTCGGGGTCTGTTGTCTTCATGTTAGTACTCCTGTTCCTTCCTGGATCCAAATCCCCCTCCATCTCAGATTCGCCAATATCGGTTCATGGTCTTTCCTCACCGATTCTTCCCCTATGTACTTAGAATGGATTCGTAGAAGACTTACTCAACACGCAATGCTGCGGGCAAATTGGACTCTGCCACGTCGGATCCGAACACGTTCCTCTCGCATACGCAATACCCGTGTTATTCGACGTATCCTCAAGCTTGCACAACCCGTTGCTCAAACACGCATTCACGCTTCCGCAACACATGCTGACTTCGGCCTTGGGATCGCACGGCACGTCCAGACTCTGCACGCCGCCGGGGAAGAAGCACAGGTTCGCCGCGGCCCGGGCGCCTGTTACGAAGCCGCTGCTGCTGATCAGCGTGAGCAGCACCGCCTTTGTTGTTGTCGTCTTCATGATTGCTGTTGCTTAGATGGACCTGAGACCGGTAAGAGAGGCCGGAAGAGTTGACTGAGCCAGTTGATGCCGTTTCCCTCCCGAACACGCTTGACTCTGCTTATACCAATGGCGGACGGAAGTCGATTCAGTGATAAGAATACGTGTAGTCGAGAGAACCAGCCTCTATTGTTGCGAAACAGTCGTAAACAATCGTTCAAAAGAGCCGCAAACGTGTCGATCGTACAAGGCGGGGATGCTCAATGACGAAAGGAACGACGAGTCTGAGGCTCCGGCCCCCAAAAGGCTGGTATGTTTGTTCGGGGAAAGGAGGTCGGAAAGGGAAGAGAAAGCCCGACGGCGAGAAGAATAGGTAGAGGGAGTGATTATGAGATGGAGGTGGTGGTATGTGTAGAAGAGGGGGAGGGGTGGGCGATGTGAGAGGAAGAGTAATAAGACGTTCTGCCAGGTATAATAGCTGGACTGTGGGTGGTGGTGTGCCGACGTGTTTGAAGTAAGGCGACAACCT
Organism: Colletotrichum simmondsii; assembly: GCA_001563135.1. Taxonomy (NCBI): domain Eukaryota; kingdom Fungi; phylum Ascomycota; class Sordariomycetes; order Glomerellales; family Glomerellaceae; genus Colletotrichum; species Colletotrichum simmondsii. Next base: position 132,618 of record JFBX01000910.1, read on the forward strand.
TCGCTCTTTCTCTTCCAAGGGATTTCGAAACAGGAACCAACTTCGAGAAGACAGAAAGACCAGACGGACCAGGGCAGTCAGTATAGAGAGAAGGGCAAAGATAAGTGGAAGGCTCTTCGATCCTCCCCCGTAGGATTACGATTACCTCCACGAGAAGGCGTAGTAGCTAAACAAGAAGAAGAACAAGCTGAAAATGAGTGGAAGGGGGGTTTGATTCTTTCTGCTCAAGTTTCGAAGATAGGGAGAGGGAGAGAAAACGTAATCAACACGTTCTCATCTTCAGAGGAAGCGGGAGAAGGAAAGCAGGAAGCAAGAAGCAAACAAAAAAGGAGCGAGAAGAAAGTTGCAAAGAAAGTCCGAAAACCTTCCTTCCAAACGACCGAGAGGAGGGCGGCGCAGCCAGACCTTAAGAGAAGTCACATATCCCAAACTCCCCTCCACGGCAGTTTGGATCCGTGCTTCCTCTCTCTCTCCCCCCACCACATCTGCCCCATATCCAGAGTTCGCCTCTTGGATCGGTCTCGTGAAGAAAAGCTGCCCAGGTCCTAGGAGGGAAGTAAGTAGGTAGGGGGAGCAAGAAAGGTCCCGTTCTCCACGAACATCTCGCCGGCAGCACGCCGACCCGGGGGGGTCATGCTACCATGCCACTTCACAACTCTTCACGGAAACTATGTAATGTGTAGGTAAGCCAGCCCAGCCCAGCCGCAGCCGCAGCCGCACCCAGACAAGACCATACTGCGTACAGAACACATACAAAAGACGGTGGATCCCCATCCTCCAAGAGCCAAGCCGTGGTGCTTGTCCTGCAGCGCCCAGCGTCCCAACTTTGAGGGAAAGACCGGGGTAGAGGGGGCAGACGATTGACTCGATTGACTCGTCCCATGAAGAAGAGGCCCCCCAGACCTGGCCTGAAGAAGCAGTCAAAAGACAGAAAGAGAGAGAGAAGGCGACCAGGGATCATGGTGTCAGCAACGGGTAACGCCGTAGCGCCATCTGTGGGAACTAACAACCCAGGTCCATGGCCTAGTTTCTGCCCAGCAAGGCCAGCCATCGTCAATGCCGTTCCAACTCCTTCAGCAGCTTTCCCACCTTCTTCTCTCTCTGTCTGTCTCTCTCGCACCCAGTGAGTGTATCTGTAATTGTGGCATCTTTTTCAGGGTCCATGACTCGCCGCAGGGTTTCCTGGCTGCCCAGCACCGCAAGCATCCGCCCCACGCGCGCGTCTGGTTTCAGGTTATCTGCCGCTGCGACCTTCTCTCCAAGAAACTCAAGACTCAAGACTCAAAGAGTTCCCCCAAGTTGCCAACACAAGGCCGGCCGAACCTGGCTGTAGGAACCTGCTTTTCTTCCATAAGCTACGGATGTCCATCCGAGCAGAGTACAGAAAGACCATCCCTCGATGGAGCCTGTTGTAAACTTCGTGCTGCCATGGTCCGAATTCATCCCTCCAGCAAGGATTCCACGGGCCTTTCTAAAGACACACAGACAACGTCAAACATCATACCCAAAGTCCCGCCATCGGAAACCTCAAAAGACTCATATTCCTCGTTCCCCCCTCACGCACTGTTTTGTCCCCATTCGATTTTTACGGCCTGCCAGCCCTTTCTCCAGGCCCCTCCATCCTCTTCAGCCGCGCCGGACATGGGTCCGTCGTAGATAGAGTCATGGTTCAACACCACCACACACATACGGCGGCTTGGCGTCCGTATACCATATAAACTCCACGGTCGAATCCACCGGTCTTTCCTTTCGCCTCCCCCCTCCCCCCTCCCAAGCGATGCTCTACGGATGTTCAGGAGAGCCAGGGCAGGCCCCAAGAAAGAGCGAGACTTTCAGCCAAGCCTTGCCTTATCTGCACTCTGCGGCTGCAAAGTCCAAGATTCGCTCGCTTAGAGTAAAGTATTGACTCTCGGCAACATCTAACGATTCCCATACGGATAGACCCATACATGACATTCCCAGCAAGACACGGGAACAGCCACTGCCACTGGGCAGAAAAAGAACACCCCCACTCCCCTCCCCTCCCTCGACTCGAGGCTCCGCTTCTCGCCAGCATCCATGATCACTAACCACACAGGATACCATTCCTCTCTCTTCCTCCCCATACGGCTTAGTGCACCAAAGCCTCCCTCTCCAGCCTTGCATCGGTTTCTCCGGGGGGTGTGGTGGCCCGGTAGTCTCAGAGAAAGAGCACGCACTCTATTCTTGGTAAATGCTGGGTATAATACATGAGGAACTGTAGAAAAGGGAAAAAAGAAAAAAAAAAAAAAGGCGTCTTGTGAACCACTCCTGCGTCCCCTTCCCTCCCCATCCCATCCTCTATTCCTCAAACCCCGGACTCGCCACCCGTTGTTTCCTTCCCAGTTCCGAGTCAAGAGACGAGAAGGGGAACGGGCCAAGTGTGTGTATGTGTATGTGTATGTGTCCTATCCGTCATGTCATATCCGTCGTCTTGTCATCTTTGTCGTTTCCAGTATTCCATCAACCCCGATTTTCCTCCCTTTGGCCCTTTGCATCGTATTTAGTAAGTCTCTTCGTTTTCGCATTGGGGCAGTAGGTATCCTCCAGAGCCCCGTGTATTGTCGTGTCGTCAACGGGGCAGCTCGTTCCCATCTTCCATCCCACCTCGCCGGTCAGGCGGCGACGACTCGCGAGCATCCGAGCATGTGCTCGTCGGGTGCCCCACCATGCATTACCCTTGTCTGTCGTTCCGCCTCACACACAGCCGCCTGGACCATCAGACGGTTCACGCCGCAACATCCTCCTCGTCGAGGGGTTCAACCCTGACGAGGATTTCCTCCAACAGCCCCTCCAGGAAGGTGCCAACGTCCCTACCCATACCCACGGGCTCCGCCTTGTCATAGTGGTCAATCTCTTTACAGACATGAGCGAGCTTATATACGAGCTTCCGCAGCTTCTCGTGAGCCGCCTCCGCTCTTTGCTGCTTTGGTGTCACCTGGTTCATGGCCACGAGGCTAGACGAACCCTGTTGAGGTCGGAATGCCTGTTGCAGCCTAATTTGTCTCCTCTTTAGCGCCTCCTCGAGTGCAGGGAAAATGACATCGTTCAAGGCGTCCAGCTCCCCGTTGGGGTTAGACGGCGCTGGCGGGGGAAAGGATGAAGGAGCCGCGGGTTCAGGAGTAGGTGTCTGCGTCTTTGAGGGCAGCGCGTATGCCTTCGGTGGTGGAGGCGGCGCCGCCTGGCCAGACGGCTGGCGATATTGCCCATTCGGAGATTGACTCGGTATCCTGACCGGCGTTTGTTGCGCCTGCGGGCTGCCGCGGTATGGTGGGATTTCTGGAAGAGTAATCGGTGCAAACTTGTTGTTGTTTGGCCGAGGCCCATGGAGAGGGGGTCGCGGGGGTGTAGCATCGTCGAGGTGTTGCAAGTCGGCGGGCTGAATCACAGGGCCTAGACTCATCAAGCCCATGTCCTTCTGCAACTGAACCTGCAATTCTCGGTCGTAGTCCGGAGATTGACTGACCGGGACGGCAGGAGGAATCAATCGAGAGATAGGTCGCGGTGTCTCTGGGCCCCCTCCTCCTCTTTGCAACTTCTCAGGCGACATGGGAAGAGGCACCTTGGCCGGTGACTGGGGAGCAGGCGCAACTGACGGCACTGGCTTCCGTTGCGGCGATGCCTGTCGAGAGGTCCCCGTGTTGGCACTGGCCGCCTTGAGGGTATCAGAGGCGATGGCGAGGTCTCGGCCAAAGTCGCGAATCTTGGTCGGGCTGCTGTCTCTCGAACGCTCTCCGTAATCATCTATGCTTTCCGTAGATCTCGCTGCTCTGGCGTTGGTGGCAGACTCGTCCAGGGCACCGAGTCCGGGACGAGGAACGACGCCGCCACGATCTCCCACAAGCCTCACTGTGCCGAAATCCCACATGTCCTCGTCGACCTGCCGGCGCTCGTAGTATTCTTCACCCCCTTGGTCACTCTCGTCATCGTCGCCCTTGTGCGTCGCGGCCCACCGGCTGTGGCGCTCAATGAGCTCGGTCAGGTAGCTCGTCTTCTTTGCGCGGCGTATAAACGGATGCTTGAGCAGGTCCTTGGCCGTAGGTCGGTCCTTGGGGTCCCTCTGCAAACACACCTCGATGAAATCTTTAAATGCTTTTGTAAAGTTTCCTTCCAGCCGTGGTGGAGGGTTCTTGGGAATTAAAAACAACACCTTCATGGGGTGAATGTCAGCGTATGGTGGCTCGCCGTTGGCAAGCTCCAGCGCCGTGATACCAAGCGACCAGACGTCAGCTTTGTGATCGTACCCTGACTGCTTGATGACCTCGGGGGCCATCCAGAAGGGTGTGCCGACAAAGGTATTCTTCTTCGTCATGGTAGCCGAGAGCTGACCCGAAACGCCAAAATCCGCGAGTTTGACCTGCCCGTTGGAGCTGAGTAGCACGTTGGCAGCTGGATAGGTGTGTCAGCTCCAGGAAAATAGCCAAAGGTGCGCATTGCAGAGTAATTAACTTACCTTTGACGTCGCGGTGCAGCTTCTTGTCCGTGTGCAAGTAATCGAGACCGAGTAGCAGCTCGCGAATAACGATGGCAATGTAGTCTTCGCCAATCAGGCCTGGCTTCATGAGGTCTGCGCAGCTTCCACCAGAACAAAACTCCATGACAATCCATAGCTCCGCCCCCTTGGCATACGAGCCGTAGTATTTCGTAACATAGGGGGACTGCAGTTCGGACAGGATGGCGATTTCCTGGATAATGTCTTCGACCTCGTCCTCGGCGCTCTCGATATCAATAATCTTAATGGCTACGGCGTGACCGGTGCGCTTGTCGACTCTGTACGTGTACGAGTTACGGTTAGTCCTCTGGTGCTTCTCGCTGGAGAGGGGAGGGGAATTGGACGGTACTTACCCCTTGTAGACCTTGCCAAAGCTTCCTCCACCTAGACAAATCCAGTGTATTAGCAACATGCCGCTTCAAGCATGGAAGCAGCGCGCATACCGATGCAGTACTCCTTGGTGTAGAGCAGCTCGGGATCAAGCGCCTCGTTGCCCTCCTCGATATCCCTATCGCGATCGCCCATGATTGCGGTCTAGCACTGCGAAAGGAGGGTGGGGTGTTCCCGGCTGAAATGATCGGTCGTTCAATTGACGCCGCGCAACAACAGAAGGCTGACCCGTCGTGAGCTGTCGTCTGTCGCAAAGGAGAGGATCGCGGGGTTGCGAGGGGTCCGAAAGTTCGTCAGCGCAGTGGGATTGGCGGTAGTTCGGTGCTGGCGCGGCAGAAGTTCGTCTCTGGTCCGATGCCTGCTGTCGTCAGGCAGAGAAACGTTCGGTTGGCGGGAAATTGACTTCTCGGGCTGCAAAGTCTCTTTTTCCCTTGGTGCTCGGGCAGCGGGCAGCGAGCAGCGGGCAGCGGGCAGCTGGTTGAAGAGGGGATCCTGGAGTTGAGGGCGAGCGACCTGAAGAGGGACAGAGGCGGTGGGGGACGACGGATATGGCTTGTCGTCGAGCTGCGGTAGAAACGATTGAGGCCAGGCTACCTTAGGTGGTCACAGGTGGCCCCCGAGAAGACTGGTTTTGAAGGCCCAAACTAAGGAGAGAAAGAAAGCGATCTGGTTCAGGGCGAGCGGTTAGCAAAAAAGGGTGCTAGAGACAAAGTCGGCCGGAGCCTAACGGTGATTAGTTCCCAAGGGGGCGGCGTCAATCGTACGTGGGCTCTTGTCGCGTGTCGAATGTCTCGTCTCTCCTTTTTCTTCAAGATGCAGAGACGGAATGACGAGGTAAACAAGGGGAGGGGAAAAGCACTACAGTAGATAGGTGAGGTAGGTGAGGATGAGAGAAAAAAGTTCCAGAGGTGGTGGTGAGACACTGTAGCGGGCCGCTGTAATTCGCGTTCCTCGCGAGTCGGTGGATTTGGTAGAGCCAAAGCAAAGGGAGAGAGGGAAGGAAAGACGTCAGTGCCACGGGCCACGGTACTAGATGAAAGTCCGTAGGCACAATAGAAACAGCAGGGGATATTCAAGAGACCTACAGAGTATTATGGATAGAGATGGGCAATTTCAAAGTATGGCAAGGAAGAGCCGCGCAAAAAAGAAAGCGTCGTGGGGTTGCGGTTGGTACCTGTGCTTTGGTCCCAAGAGAACGACGGACGGGAATCTGATGTTTGGGCACACGAGGCAGAGTGTGGGGTAGCAAGAGACGGCACCAAGCCAGGCCGAGACCAAGCAGTCAGACCTCTGGACGGTTGAAAGGCTACAAAGAAGAGGGCGGTGGCGTGGCTGTCTTTGCGTCGTCTTCGCTTTCTTGAATGTTGTCTTGGGATGTTGTCAATGTTTGGGGTGTCGTCTTGGTGTTGGTGCTAGTCCGGGGCTTGGACTTTCGTAGGTACCTAGGTAGGTAGGTAGTACCTTGAGATTTGGACTGTTTTGGTAAGATCGACTCCCCAAATACGTATAAACGGAAATGCGACGTTCCAGCGCAAAGAAGTATTGAATCTCAGGTATCCAAGGTATCCGTAAGGCAGGTTGGGACGGCTGAAATAGAAGCAGAAACAGGAGGTGTCTATTGGACCTCCCATTGCCCGTTGTTTATGCCATGATCTGAAATGGTAACCGAGGGGTCGGTTCACCAGCAACCACTGCTGTTGATGTCAATTGGGTTCCAAGGTTCCCCTCATCCCACCTCAAATACCCCCCTGCTATCCGTATGGTCCTCGGGGTGGCCCTGTCCAGTAAAAACGTCAGCGACCTCCAGCAGTCAAAACAATGGAATGCCGTAAGGTACCTTACTGCGCAATGCATTATCGCCAACGTAAGCGAGCGTGCACAGATCACGTCCTGCTTTGCTTATCAAATGGCATCGCACCTCACAGAATCGACCCAAACGCTGCCAGTCAGACATCCATCTTCCATCTCCCACCTCTCATTTCACCATCTCACCACCTCAGCTTCAACAACACCAACATCAATATAGGTACTAGCACCATGACCTAACAGACGAGAGTAACCCACCACATCCAATCACCCCTCCATTCATCTCGCATGCAGTGACACGTCCCGTCCAGGAACCCGTCCGCCATCCCCCTCTGATTGGTTCCCCTCCAACCGGCGCCACCACCGATGCCCAGGCGAGCCAAGCACACTTCCCAAAGATAGTTCATGCTCTAGCCTAGTGAAACACCCACATTTCTCAGCCCAAGACATCTCTACTTTCAGGCCTCGCCCTATCTTTGTTCCTTTGCCTTCTTCTCTTCGTTGACCTTGCCGTCGGTTCCGTTCAGCCCTGAGTGTTGGTTTCCACTAATACTTCTACACTGAACACGACAGTAGAGGCTGAAGATGATTGGCTTCGGATCGTTGGACCTTGATACTCAATTCCTTAACACGCGTTGGGGAGACTCGCGCGTCTAGTCATTCTCTAAATGCGCGTCTCAATGATTCAAACCATATCATATCGCGACCAGCATTGGTACCATTTCCCGTGTCTATTGATGCCGTCTCTGTGTTAACAAGCGTCTACCTACGTTGGTTGGCCGTCCGAATCTTCTGGCCCGCTATTTGACTCTGTTAGGCTACCCGTGGTCCTCGATAGACTGCGTCCTTCCATGACTGCCTGCCTGCCCTCGCCGGATATCGTGGTATGTATGAGAATAGCCCAAACGAACAATGTTGAAAGAAGGCTTCCTTCCGCCTGTCCAATTCCGATTCTATCGGCCATGTCCTGGCCCTGGCCCTGCTGAATAAATGCACCTTGCCCGTAACCGACGTTTCCCGCCCGAATCATCAGTCGCTGAATCGAACTAACGCCAGTTCTAGTCCTCAATGAACTCAATCATAACGGTGCCGTTCTTGAGCCCAGCCTCCATGATAGTCGTGTCCAAACCGTCACTCAAGTCCTGGCCCTGCGGCATACGCTTCAGTTCAACCTCAATGCCTTCCTTGCCTTCGAGGGGTTCGGCCTTGAGCCACTCATAGATGCGTCTGACAGGGTCCTCCAGGTTGAACCGACGGATAACACGTCCAGTAGGGTGTCGGAATTGTATCCTCGTCGTCGTTGCCGGGTTGTTCTCTGGCTCCGTGTGTGGCTTGTCGCTCGCGATCTTGGCCCAGGCGCTCTGCGCTGCTGCCGGCTCAGCAGGGGGGGTAATGCCGCCCGCTGCCTCTTCGACTGGGGAAATGCCCTGGCCTCGGCCACTGGATGAGTCTGACTTGGTAAGCGCATCGGGATCGAAGACGCTCGTCTTGGGCTTGGAGCTGCTGCTGCTACCGCCGTTGGACGCCGCAAGACTGTTCTGTAATGCCATCTCCAGCATTTCATCCTCCGTCATTCGGTCGACGTCGACGGTCTTGGGGCGGGGCGCTGCTTGATCCACTACAGGATTCTTGCTGTTCGCCGCCAAGCTATAGCGGTCCAGGAATTCGGCCAGCTGCGCGTGGAAGTCAGATGCACTGGGGAACGGTCTTCCACTCCAGACCTTGACCTGCTCTCCTGTTCTCGGATCGATGATAGCGACATGCGGGTAGTTGTCTGGGTTCTCGTGGCCGGTGCCGTGGAAGTAAAAGTTGATGTACTGCTGTGCCGCCATGGCGTCCTTGTCGTACTGCAGGAAGATGAAGGCATCGTCCAATAGCCTCCGAATAGCGGCATCTTTCCAGATATCCCGATTCAAGGCTTGGCAGTTGAAGTCGCTCATATCCTGGAGGTTAACTAGAATCCACTTCTTCTCGTCCTTGCCCTCCTGTCTCGCCTCGTCCCACTCCAGTCTGGACATAATGTCGTAGGGCGGCCGGAACAGCTCCGCCAGTCTCTGGGCTCGCGTGCCACCTTCCGTTGCAGCGGGCTGGGCGGGCTGGGCGGCAGCTGGGCTGTCATCATCCCAGATGGACAGGTTGTGAGCAAAGGGGTTTCCACCACCAGCTGGTGTCCAGAAAATTAGCATGGCAAACCCTAGGGAGCAGACATGGCCCAATACATACCTCGAGCTGCCCTGGCGGCTTCTCTCTGTCTCATTTGTGCCCGGATGATGGTGTCCATGTCCATACCATCGTCACCGTCGTAGCCTCCAACCAGCGTCTCGGTGGTTCTGGCGATGGGTGATCTGACATCATCCTGACCACCGCCAATTCCAGCGCCGCCGCCGCCACCTCCAGGACCACCGCCGTAAAGTTCCTCTTGTAATCTCTTGGCCATAGCGGCATCCTCTTCCTCTTGGGCACTTCGGGCAATAGCCGCCACCTGTTCGTTTGCCGCAATCTCAGAGTCGTCGTGTCCAAAGTTATCGTCCATATCGTCCACCGTCATGGCAGTATCGCCATCGTCATCACTGTCTATGTGAATGACCCCGCGCTCGTCCTGACGTCCAACATTCGGTCGGGTGCTCGAGGGCACTGGGGGCGCTGTCGAAGAGGTGGCGGCCGGCTGGTTGAAACTGCTCTGAATGTCGGGGTTCTCGAAGAAGAGCTGTATGGCCTGCTCCAGGTTGTTGTTGGTCATCTCCAGGAAGCCGCGAGCGGCCTCCGGGCTGGCTGCCGTGATGGCGACGAAGTTGGAGATATCCTCGTCCATAGCGAAGGTGTGCGCTTAGCGGTGTTGAGATCGCTGAACAGAGTTTGGCTTGGTGCGTGGCTTCGTGAGATGTCCTTCAGCAGTTGGTATCGGCCAGCAATCAGTCAAAAGATATCTTTTTTTTCTGGTGGCGGTCAGAAGAGTGAATGCAGAAGGGTCGCTGAGGGTGGGAGACGGATGGCACCTCTGCCCCACCTTGAACCGAAGGTGCTGGAGTCTGGCACGGGGCGGAGGGGTAGCTGCAGGTCACCGTCGGGCGCGTTGGTCTTTGGGTCTAAATTGTCTGGCCCCGTCAAGTGAAGAAGTCCAAGGCGGTTTCCAAGCAGACAACTTGAAAGAAAGTCGATAGCTTCAGGATCAGCTTCTTGTTGGGGAAGGAAAGGCAAGGCTGGTTTGGTTGGTTTGCGCCGCCACTGATCTGAGGACGGGATGGTGTTGCGGGCTTGTCCCGGCGCGTGTGTTAAGCAACTGAGTGCAGGCACGGGTGGAAGCGCAGGGCAGGTGCTGCTATCGGGTCAGTGCCACCCTCAAGGCGTCCAACTCTGTGACGCAACCGCCGGTCGAGCCTCGGAGCCATCCTTCCTTCCCTGGGCTGTCTCGGAGAAATGGCGGAATGTTGATGCGATGAGGTGATTGACTGCGCCACGGCCACCAAGGTGCTCAATCTCGTGTGGCTGACCTTATGGTATCAGCCATACTTGAAGCTGTTTGTCTTGAAGAGCATCCAAGGCAGAGCATTGCAACCTGCTTCTTTCTTGCTCTGTATTCAGGCACATGCCTGTCTCTAGATTCATCCTGCCTTGGCCTGCCATTTCTATCAACATCAAGATATGAAGATATAGCTTTCTCTTTCGGTTTTGCCATCTCAAGAAACGGATATCTGGCTGAGCTTCGCGATGTCTCGCCTCCACAAATTGCAAGATGTAGGAATCTTACTCTGCGGATACGCCCCTGTCAAGTAGAACTATCATTTAGGCTTCCTGTGGTCTGCCGCACTATTTAAAGGTAACTGACTGGTGCAGTCTGACATGCATCAGAGGATTCACCCAGGCATCGAGGCAGCAGCACCGGGACTATACATGTGCCGCCTGGCTTGCGACTCCGAGCCGGTGCCATCCATCTATACGTTCCCAACCTTAGCTACATAAAGTGCGCTTCAAAATTGTCTCATTGGTTTTGCCCTCTTTCCATTATCTCTCTTGTATAGATCTACGAATCATTTCCGCGAAATCAGTAGCACGTTGAGAGGAAGGCTGGCGTCATTGTAACAGTCATTCAAGTAAAGAGCAAGTTCTAATATAGGGGTATCAACACCCCGCGAGCCATATCCTGCCGCCGCGCGGCCAAAAACATCAGCATCACCTTGGCTGGAGAATTAGGGGGAAGGATCTTCTCCTCTCCCTCCTACTTCTCCAGCTCCGCGAGGATCTCCTTGAGGTGTTTCTGCACCTCAGGGGACCTCTCAGCCCCCAAAGCCTTCTTCACCATCTCCACAAAGCCCTTCCTCTCCTCCGCCGCCGCCGCTCCCTCCCCAAACACCCCGCGCTGAATGGCCTTGAATACCCCGCCAATGGCGAGGACCCGCATCGTACGCTGGGCCTCGGTGCCGTTGTCGACGGACTCGGGGTCCAGGCTGCGGAGGTAGGCCAGAGCGACCTCCTTCTCGTTGCCGGCAGGGGTGCTGGAGGCGGAGGCAGGCGCGGCCTCCATCAGGTCCTTGACAGACTCGTACCACACCTCCCGCTTGATGCCCTCGAATTTGGCGTTGTCGAGGTATGTCTTGAGTAGCTCAAAGATCTTCTTGAGCACGGCGCTGGGGTTCTCCTTGATCTGCTTGCGGTTGTAGCCCCGCGCGACAGTCTCGATACCGTTGACGGCCGCCTTGCGCGTTGCATCGCCGGAGCTGTCGACGTCCATCCGGTCCTCGTCAATGAAGTCATCGAGAGGTCCGCTCACAATGGTGGAGATGGTCTCGAGAAGGTCCAGGTCGTCGCGCTGCTCTGCAAACTGCCACAGAGCCTTGAAGGCGTGCGGGCGGTAGTCCTCGTTGTTTCTCTTAGCCTCGCGGATGGCAATCTTCTGCTGCTGTGCGGCGATGGTTGAATCGTTCTGCCAGAGAGCCTTGCCCTTGCCGACGAACTGGGGGAAGGACTCGAGAACCCTTTCCTTTCCGGGGAAGGTCTTGAGCGCGAGCGCCTTGTCGAGAACGGGCCAAATGAGCTTCAGGTTGGCCTCGGACATTTGTCCGCCAGTGGCATCGCTGGAGGCAACCACGGCCTTGATCATGCTCGCGATGCTGAAGGCGGCGGTGTGTTGCAGGTTCCATCGCGGCGCCTCGAGGCCTCTCTTGATGAAGCCTACAATCTCGGGGACGTAGCGCGCGACTGTGCGGGAGCTGCCGCCGTGCTGGTTCCAGACTTCGTCGAAGCACTTTCGGGTATACTCGTCGGTGTCGTGCATGCCCATGTAGGTGAACGGGATGAACTTGGCCGCCAAGGCGTTGAAGTGGTCGGGGGCCAGCTTGGACACGCCGAGAACAACGTCGGATACCTTGGCGCGGCGGGCCTCGTCTTCGCTAGCAAAGTAGAACTCGGTAAACTTATCGACGAGACGCTCCTTGGATGCGTCGGGAACGATACGCATCAGGTATCCCGCGGCTCTGGCGTAGCCCTTGCTGACTTCGTCGTTGCGGTCGAGTGCTTGCTTCTCCATAATCTGCATGAACTTTGGTGATACCGGCTTGAAGTCGACGGCGTGGCGCATGACCAGGTCGCCAATCAGTCTAGCACATGCAATCTTGGTCGGCATGCCAATGGCGGTCTTGATGATCTCCTCGAGCTTCGGCGCAAGCTGCTTCATGCCGTCGGCGTCCAGTTGTCGGAGGCAGTTGTCGATGGCTTCCGAGATTGGCGATTGATTGACCCATCTAGCTCTGAGCTTATCAAGCTGGTCACGGGAGTCCTCGCTAACCTTCTGGTAAGCGTAGTTGATCTGCTCTGGCTCGATTGTGCTATGAAGACCCAGGAGAGGAGGGATGAAGTCGACAATGAAGGGCTTCAGATTGGGGCCACCCTTCTTAGTGATGTCGATAATCGTCTTGAGCGAAAACATCTTGACGTCGTCGACACCGCTCTCGAGACCGCTGGGCGAAAGGAGGAAACGAAGAGCTTGCTTCAGCATAGCCTGCGCTGACGACGAGGATCCACCCTCTTCGAGTTGACGGACAATCGTGTTGGTCAGACCCATGCACAGCTTGAGGGCAGATTCTCTGACGGATCCCTTGACGTCGTCAAGTACCTTCAGTGCCGCAGTCCAGATCTCGGCATAGTACTTCTCATACTTGTGGAAGGGCTGTCCGGAAATCAAGTCGGAGATGGCACCGCAACTGGCCTGTCGGACGCGCCACTCCTTGCCCAGGACGTTCTTCAGGAGGTCCTGCATGATGGCGTCAAAGTGCTCGCCAATCGTTTCGTTCGGGTTCTTGACCAAGGCCTTCCAGATATCGTCCATGGATCGTTGAACATTGGAGTTCGGGTCGAAGCGGTAACGGAACAGCTTAGGGTAAAGCTTAGGGTCGACCTCTGACTCGGAGAGGATATTGCTGAGACCGAAGCGGCCAAAGGCAGATCTCGTAGACCAGGTCGCGGCGTTCGTCGCAAGAGACATGAACTTATAGACGAGACTTTGGTCACCGACTTCGTTCGCCAAACTGACAATATCCTTGTACGACGTAACCGACTTGCCCTCACCTGTAGGCAAAGCGCCGGGTTCGAACAACTCCGTCTCATCCTCAACCTTGATCTGCGTGGTGTTCCCGGTAAAGGCCGAGACCAAGTCCTTGACGAGATCCTGCTTCAGTCCTTCATCGCCCTTCTCGTACACCAGGGACAGACCACGAGAGGCCGTCTCCTGCACCAACTCGTCGCGCGCACTCAGGAGTCTCATGAAAGCGGCTTGGGCCTCACGGAGACGGGACTGGACCTCGTCGAGATGTCCGCAGTACTGAACGACGCAGAAGAGCCAGATGCCAGAGGCCTTGAGCAAGCTGGGCTTTGTCGTCTTGCAGTCACGGAATAGCTTGTCAAGCACGGCGGTGATCCTCTGGCTGCGCTTGCCCTTTCTCCAGGGGCCGTCGGTGCAGTCGACGTTCATGGAAAGCTTGACAAAGTCAGAATCCCAGCAGGCAATTGCGGCAGTGATGGCCTCACCGACAGTGAATTGAATCTCAGTCTCCTTTCTGGAATGAAGTCCGAAAAGGCTCTTGAGAACACTGTCGATGCCTGAAGTCTTGCTAGACGGGTAAAGCAGGCCGTCTTCGGGAGTGGCCTCTTCATTCGGCTCGTTGAACGCCAAGGCAAGGCGGCCGAGAGCGAAGATGGACTTGTCGCTTCCTGCGTTCGCATTTTCCGTGAGTCTCTCAATCACATAATCCGCAGTAAGGTTATTAACGTTGTCCGGAATATACTGAGAAAGTCCCGCGGTCCAAATCTCGCCGTAGCATTCGAGAATAGCATTCTCCAACGTCGGGCCATGGCGCGATTTATCCATGAGCATCTTTGCCGGAAGGTGAACGTCGATCGGAATAGGAAGACCGTAATACACGGCTCTCGAAAAGATGTGACCGAATGCCTGCAGGGCGCCTTCGACACCATTGGCGACCGCTCCAACGTGATTTTCCCATCCCCAAATCATCGCCTTAAGATCTCTCAGGAACTTTTGAATGTTCTCGTTCCTCGTCTGATTGGGAGCCGCCTCGGGAATCGCCAGGTCCACCTTATTAAGGGGGTGAGGAAGGAGAATTCCGACGGCTTGCGCGGCGGCAGCACGGGTGTGCCGGTTGTTTGAGGCGATACACTTCTGCAGAACCCATGCCGAGGGGGCAATGTAGTTGATAGTGCCCGCAGGTGCGAGTGATGCGACATCAACCATTGACTTGAGGCAACTCTCAACGACGCGGTCGGTTCCGTCGAGGTTCTTCAGGTAACGAACGCCGTCGAAGCAGATCTTGATGAAAAGACCAATGTAGTCGGGCTCGACGGATCGGAAGTAAGCTCTAATGGTTTCCCGGGTCTTGACGTCGTTCCGTACAAGAGTGTCGAGCTGGGAACTCCAATCAGGGACCAGAGGAAAGTCCGGAAGCGCAGCGACGAACAGGGCCCTCTTGACGTACTCGACGGCAACAGAGTAAGCCATCATCTTTTCGCCTTGGAAGTTCTGCATCGTGCGGTCATCATCGAAGTCAAGCTTGGGAGGCGCTGAGCTGCTCCACTCGTCGCTTGAGATCTCGTCAGAAATCTTGTCGCAGAAGAAGTACGTCATGAGTTGGATCCAATCCGGCATCTTGTGCGCCTCGGCGTCCCTGTACGTCCAGGGATCCAAGCCCTTTCTGCCTTCCTCGACGACCTCGGTGCGCTCAGACTTGCGGCCGGCAATGGCTAGAATATCGATCCATCTGCCTCGCACATCCCATGATGCGATGGTCTGGTTCGCCCACTTGACAGCTGAGAATCTTGCGCTTCGCACGGCGGGGTTCTCCTCGGGGAGATTCATGTAGTGTAGGAGCAGAGAGATGAGGCTAACCATACCACTGCCGCGGCCGTCGCCACTGACTGTCCTTGGGTCGAAGCTTCTGGTCAGTCCCGAAAGTGAGCCCTCAATAGCAGAGACCGCCTCGACGGTAGGGTCCTCGGACATGGATCTGAAGAGCCAACCGACGAGGTGCAGCTTGTCTTGTGTGCTGGATGCACTTCCTGCACCGAGAACACCAAGCAGGTCGTAGGCCATGGACCGAAGCTTTTCTTCGTCTGCCGTCAGTGTCCGTGAAACAGGCCAGCCCTGGTCTTCCACGTAAGTCCGCATCTTTTCGATCAACTTGGGACCGATGGTGAAGGGGGCTTGAGTAGGTCCGATATTGGCGCACCAGTTGAGAAAGTAAAACAGAGCTTTGTGGAGTCTGGTACGCTCCAGGCCACTTGCTGCTTGTAAATGAGCTGGCGCAATGGATGAAGTCTCTGTACCAAAGTCGAGCGTCACGACGTTCATGATGTTATCCTGCATTGTCGTGGCAAGCTTCGATTTCGAAAGCAGAGGGAGGATCTTGATTCTGTGGGGCGCAGGAAGTCGGGCGTGTGCATTATACAACTCCTCAATAACGGACGCCTTCTCGAAATCGATTGTGATTCTTTTCAGGATATCTTCTCCGGCCTGTGAGACTTGATAGTCGGGGCTCGCTGCAGCAGATAGCGCAGGCAAGAGTCTTTCCTCATCTTTGAAAGCACCGCTAGCCAGGAGCTGAGCAATCTTGCGCCGGAGGGCCTGCATATTCTGGAATGCAGCTGCAGTATCGCGCTGCTCGGGCTTCAGGAAGTCCAGGTCCGCTGCAAGCAGGGCCGGGTTCATTCTCTCAAAATCTTGTCGGGTTGGGTTCGAGCCACCCGGGATTCTGAGGAGCAATACCTTACCCAGCCATCTTGCGACGAAGAGGGCGTCTGCATCTTTGGAAAGACCGCTAGCTTCTCTCAAGGCCGCGTCTTCTTCGCTGCCGCGTGATGGTATCTGGATATCGGGAATGATCTTCAAGAGAACATTAAACATGGATGATTGGGTGGCGGCATTGGGTGATGAAATGCCCTTTGCCACTTTGGGGAATAGATGACGTCTTTCGTAATCCTCAAGACGCAGAATGCTATGCTGGATAAAGGAAATATCTAAGACGCGAAGAATAGGCGAGTCGACCTCTTGGTATTGGTCGATGAGCTTCTCAACCGGAAGAATGATGCTGTGTACAACGTTAGCGCCCACACTCAAATCCTGGAAGACGCGGAAGACGAGGAGATCCATACCTTGGGTGGATGATCAGGCCTTTGAGTTTGCCGGCAAATGTAATCACCTAACTCGAACGTCAGTATCGTAAATAATTATGTGAAGCTTGTGGTGGATTCTCACCTCAGTGCGAACTGCAGGATAGTCACTCTTGGCCTTGAGTAGCAGCGCGCACAGGTACTTGCCCAACAACTCGTTCAACTTGGCCTCGTTGTTTGACGCCTCGAGAAGCCGAATCTGGACAGTCCCCACGAGGCGCTTCTCCTTGGCCTCGGGAGATTCGCCAGACATCTTGGACAAGCTGTCGCGGCGTCTGGTTTGTGTTGATGATGAGAGATGATGATGGAGAGAGAGATGTGGGGGTACTTGTAAATGTACCTGACGTGTGTGCTGTAGAAAGAGTCGACGTTGCTTCCGGTTGCCTGAGCTGATTAAGCTTGGTGTCCGAGTGGTTCCAGAAATTCCACAGAAAGCGGAACGGAACAGGGGGAGAAACAGTTGGGGGCGCCAACTTACCTCCGCCACAATGTGGCCAATGTTTGCTCCGAAACCGGTTTAGCGAGTAAACGCCGGAGATGTTTTCGAGAGACTCCGAGACAGAAACAAACTGAAAAGGTGAGTGCTACCCAGCTTGAAAGTGTATGGTCACACAAGGCGGGAGCTCTCGCTGGTTTATTTCTGCACCGTCCTTTTCTGATTTTTTGGTTGTATTTCTGTGCAGCGTGTCATGAGAGAGGTAGACAAGGTGACGTGGAGTTAATGCGTGTCTACTCAATAGTCTTCTTAACCACATAAGGCGAGAGCTCTCGCCATTTCAGTTCTGCACCGTCCTCTTTTGATTTTCTCCCTAAGGATGTTGCGCTGCAGGTTACATCTGCCTAGAGATTTGAATAATGCAGGTTGAGGGGGGGTTGGTACTGTTCTTCTTAGCAGCCTCCACTTAATCATAACAGGCGAGAGCTCTCGCCATTGCAGTTGTGTACTATCTTTTTTTTTCGATTTCCTTGTTAGTACGTCAGAGATGTAAGCAAGGCCAAGTAGAGTTAGAACTCGAAGCTCGTTCTCCTTAATCATTCATGACAGGCGAGAGCACTCGCCGTCTCAGTTCAGTGCCGTACTATTTCAATTATGAATATTATTATCAAGATGTGTGAGGGAACAACAAGACAAGCAAAGTGCAATTAGGGTCTCTCGGGTGGCCTTCACTTGATCACATAGAACATGCGATTTCTTTGTCATCTTGGAGTTAACATTAAGCCTGATCTGTCTCTAATCATCAGGATACAGTTCCGTAATGTATGCTATAAGTGAGATGCGGTGATCTAAGATCTAGACCTCTCATCCTCTCATATAAAGAATAACGCGAAGGAGTAAGATGGATGGAGTCACTTACGAATATAGCACAGGCGATTCATTGAAACTCGGCGGGAGTGAAACCCTAATCCACTTCTCCTTGTGCTCGCAAGGGCAAAGGTGCTATGAAATCCGGCTTTGACACCTCGAGCGGGCGCTTTATACCTTACCTCAGTGCCCCTTGTTGCTTCTTTGCCACAGAAATGATCGAACACCCGTTGAGTTAGGTCACATCACTTGCAACAGTAACGGCCTCGATACGCACACTTTCCCGCAGGTGGATGATAGTAAGCTAGATCGAGTTGTAAACTGGAGTCAAAGGAAATTGGACTTAAAGCCGTATTCTCAAGTTCTTTAATCGCGAGATTAAGTGTAAGTATGGTGAAATTAAGGTTAAGACTATCTGAATGAAGAGCCATATGTACAAAAGTGGCTTTGAACTCTCGATGAAGTTTCAGTATAATGGATAGGGAGGCTGTCGAGTGACATTGAAGAAAAGCGAGAATCTAAACACATCAAACTCCATTTCAACATGAGGTTGGCTTCAATAATCATGCACTGGTTATGGTGGTTAAGTATGCAATTGTATAACAGGACGAGCTAAGGCAGAGTTGGATGAAAGCTTCCCTATCTGCTATTATAAGTCATCGAGCCACATGCGCAAACGCGAGATTGTTTGATTTGTCCAATTATCAACTGCCTCTATCAGACTGAATTGTATAGACTATTTGTCTGCCTCAAATGATCTTCCAGAATATCTTTTGTGACCCTTAGTTGCAAGGTTTTTCCAGGTTTGAGGCCAAGGCTAGATGACCTATGAACTCCATTTGAACTGTTGGATAGTATCGGGCTTATTGCGTGTATCTCCGTCGAGCATTAAATTGAACTCATGGCAGTAGGAGCACATGACTGGAATTACCACCTTTCGAGTTGGACGGGCCACCAGGGCATCATTGATGTTTGGAGGCATTTGACAGCATATCGAAATATTACGACTACCTTGCGGTCGCAAAGCCCATAACTCGCATTCTGATTGTCAGAGACCCCTTAGATCGTGGATGTATTTTGCATGATCCTCGGAAGCATAGCATTGGTATGTTGGAGTTACAAGATAATATCGCCAATGTCAACCAGAAGTTGTCAAGCTCGCCCACAACAGCCAACTCTTATATGCCATTCAGCTGGATATGGGGTGTTCAAGATTTCATGACCTAGACATTGACAAGATCTCAACACCTACGACTTTGACATTACCATCTGTAACGCCACCACTTCCTGTAGCATGAGTCCAATGATTCTCATGCTTTCAAGCCAAAAATACCATTCGTATTCTCCTGTGCGATGTCCTGATCCTGATAAATATCAACGAACGCCGAAAGGGGGGGAAATGACATTGTCATTAAGAGCCCTCGGAGGCATCCTGTCCTGCCTAAAATGTCAAACGATACCTTCGGCCAAACTCGGATCTACTTTAGCAACCCGGAACAATTTGCAGATGCTGAGTTCCCTAGTCATTCATTCCCGCCTACCGATCCCAGGCGACGTCTTCACACCACACCCAGACGAAACCTCAACATGAGGGATAACTGGTAAGTGCCAAGTTAGCCCCTTGAACCTAGGTAACTAGCAGTTTTTGCAACACCACATCAGACGAAAGTACCACTCCCTGATGGACATGTGTTTGGTTGCCCTTCTGAGAACACCAAGGACCCCTATCAGTGTGAACATTCACCTCAAAGTCTTCTTCCAGCGAAAGTCAACATTGAACTCATCAGATTGCTGTTGACTCGACGGTTCAATAATCAGCCTCAACTACCTATGTTAAGCCAGGATTCCAACCCCCTGGCAGTGACAAAATATATAATGTGGTCTTTTCATTGACAATCAGCCACAAACTCCCACCATGAACCAAATCGCCAACCGGTAACGCTTGCGCTTGAACGACATAAACCCCGCTCACGATGTAACTCAGCCGAAATCATTACAGAAGAATAGTCTGATTGACTTTTGCCCGGCAGATCATTCAACTAGTCAGAACTCGACACTAGGGGCCTCAAATGCACATTCAAACCATCAAGGCAGCCTTTCTTCCCCCCCTTCCCAGCCGGCTAAACGATACCCGCTTGTCAAACCCAGTGAGAATTTAGTCTGGCGGCAGTTTGAGCAAAGATACGACTTGGATACAGTATTCGCTGATGGAACGCGCGCCGTGCGGCCGGCGTAAGGTACCGTCGCCCGCTAAGCGCGCCCGCTCCGGGGCCCCGGGGAAAGATTACAACCTACCACAGAGTACAACATCGACGCGTCAACGTTGTCTACCTACCTACCATACCCCATCACCTCTCCAATCCTACAAACACCGATCCGAAATCGGCCAAAATACGAACATCGACTATCGATTCACCACTTTGGGCATGCACCAAACGCACACAGCGAACCCCCGGGAGTCTTACAACTCTACAGAGATGATCCCAGCACGTCATCACCACCTCACCAACGCGGAGTGCCATTGGAGGAGCCATTGGAGAAGCCTCATTGGAAGCTGGAGGAGAAAGTCAAAAAGGACTCACATCTGTGCTTCTGATATCACATTGCATGTTCCCCCCTTCCCTTCCCCTCTCGCCAAACCGTCCCCGCAACATGGGAAGAGTCAGCTTCACATGACAAAGTCCTCCTGTACCTCATCACATCACATCGATATTCCCACACACACCCACACTTAATCGAAGACGCTACTTCCCAACTAGCTCCTGTTCCGAAACTCATTTTTAGAGTTTGCAGTTTGGAAGGTACGGATTTTCCAGGCTTTAGGAGGCTTGCAAGCCAACCCCATATCGGTATCCCGTACGCACTCCAACCTAACATTTTTGGAAGCTGATTAGGTAGAAGAGAAGTTGGGCGGCGACGTGGCTTTTGTGTCATCAGGCCCCCAAACCATCTGAGGGACGAAGATGCAATCCATGATAGATTGCCGAGTCGATGAGGCTCCATGTTCCATGATTGATGACGGGCGAGGTTGCGACGAGGGAGTTTGGCGAGTTGCAAAGACACTCAGTGTTGCGACTAGTTCCTAAACTCGTTGAATATGTCAAATGAGCCCATCCCAACTCCTCCCGTACCAATGTAGGAACCTAGAAGCCTGCTCTCCTGAATGATGCAAAAAGCTGACATCGATAGTGCCCTTCAAAACGCCGCGACTGGATGCTACGATGTCGTCTTGGGCAGTTAGCAGTGGTACCCGCTGCATGAGCGCAATGGCCGGGTAGCCGGTGAGGGATGGAAAGAAGAAAGAGTACGACCAGTACCTCAGGTTCCGCCCAAGAATGTTGGGTACGCGAGTCAAGGGGGAAGGTCGTCGCTCATCGATCTATTAGACATACACCCTGTCGGGTAACATAGACGAAAGCAACCGTAGAAGAGATCAAAAAGTGAAGCCAGTTCGTTCTGCGCAAATAAATGCGAGTTGGCAGGCTCCTGATGCCCTAACGTCGGGGCGTAAGTCCCGCGACGAGTGATTCCTGGGCCCTTCAGCTTCCTTGGCTTAGGTATGAGGAACTGAATCCGTGAGCGCCAGGGCCATGCGTTTGCGGACTAATTAGCCCGGTATCGAGGGAGCCATGGAGCGTAAGAATTTGACGAGGCAGAGAGGCCTGACCTATCTGTGGTATGCACGAAGTCGCTGATCGAAGGTCTCAAGTCTGTACCTAGACCCTCCAAAAGCTGGGGAACCTAAGTGAAGTATGCGAGAAAGGGAGGGAAATTGCTTCTTCGCAGTTTGTACTTTGTGGTCTGCAGGCTATGTGACCCTGGATCATCAGACGAAATACCTACACGGCCGGTTGAGGAGCTAGGTGCCTGTCAGCTTGGCTTCGAGAAGAAGCCCTTTCGTCAATTAATGTGGTCTGAGCCACTGAGGGGGTACTCTGAGGAACAAGCTGCACGTCTCACCCGCGCCAGTCCTGCCTGCCAGAGGATGTGTGCGCAGGTCACGATGCTGCTATACGTGTCCTGATGAGGGAGAAGATGCATTCACGAACCTGGTGGAATTGCAAAAGCCCCTTAATGATTCGTCGCAACAACATGCGGTTGAGACATGCCGAACCCTGCTAGTCTTCATGCTGATGAGGACGCAAGTCACTGCTGCCAGAAGGAATACACCAACTGGGGCTAGCATCGAGACTAATGCCCTCCACGGACATGATGTACATGGAACGGCAATTTTTTTCTTCTTGCTAGACGAGTCTTCGTATGATCGTTGATGCGTCGCAGAAATGGTCACGACGGCGGGTAGGGATATATTGATGCCCCTGTGATACCGATGCTCTTTTGGGGCGTACGCTGAGCATTTGCTGAGAAAGACTCTTTTGACGACCAGTATGGAGAAATGGACATTGAGCGAGAGGTTCCAGGTCTGCGTCCGTGTGCTGGCTGACCTGCGCGAACGACAGGGGACGGTGCCATCAATCGGCTCGAGAAGACGAGTGCTCAAGAGTTGCACCGGAGATTGCTAGTGTGAGCTGAATCATGCTCCAACTTGAGCCGCGGGAGCAAGCAACGGCAGACTAAGGTATCAATTGGCGGGCGATACTTGATGCCTATTATCGGCCGAGACCTACAGGGTAACTAACATAAACAGCTCCCGCATAGCATACCATTGCCCACCAGTAGGAATGAAGGAGGGAAAGGGAGTCATTTGAACTCACCACCAATCCAAGCCCACAGCATCTCTGAGTGAGGCCGGGCCACATGGCGCGTCGAGGCAGCGACCAGTGAGAGAGAAGGGCTAGAAAATCCAGAGATCTAACTCTTCCCACACCTCGATCCACGGTAGCAGTGGGAACTCTCCTTCATGCGGCCACCCCCTTCCACCCTGGTCCGACCGATGATTTCATTTCTCAGGACCAAAAAAAAAAAAATACTGTCAAGCCAATGATGTACACAATAAGCGTCAGTCGGCATGCGACGGAGACCCGAAAATCACCGTCATGCGAGTCGTGCTGGGTGCTACTGGGTGCTGTGCAAATGCTGCAAGCCCGACGACAGCTTCAGCCCTTTGCATACTTGAGAACTTGAGCGATCCGAACAAGATGGAATCCCTAATATGGACAATCCTGAATAGTATCTATGGCGGACGCGCGCGGTGTACTCTCACCCCATCCGAAGTCGTGAAGATATCACCACTGGGCATCGATCGGGCAATTAGCCGACAGGGTGGAGGCGGCACAGCGGCGGATGATGCCCAAATCCCGAGGCTTCGGCTCCTTGTTGAACCTCATAACCGTCCGCCCCGGACAAGGAGACGCGTGCCTTAGCTGCCGGAGTGCCAGCGTGTCAATGAGGCGCGGAGACAGCACTTTAACCAGATTTCGTAAAGGAGGGGCCGTTCTGGCCGCTGGGGCTTTCGGAGTTGACGACTGTGGTATCCGTAGACGAACAATTAATCAATGCCTCTGCCAACGTCGCCCGTAAGCCAGGGGTGACCTGTTCAGAAGACGAGGATCGCGTAAAGTGCGGTGCAAGTACCGTGCAACGTCAACGCTGCTATTCGACCATCTCCCGGACGGGGGTACCAAGGAAGGCAAGGCAGCCATGACTTGCCGATATCAGAGCCTCTTGACGTGTCTTTTCGTGGTCAAGGTTGGCCGGTCGGCCAGGACTCCTACTCGGCCGGCATCTTCGGTGACGGTCATACTAGCTGGCTGTTGTGACGAGTTGGGAGGAGCTAGTCGCGGGCCACGAATGCCAAGTTCACCGTGTGGAAACAGCATACTCTGGCGCATTACTTGTTGATCTCGTTGCTAGAAGAGGTATTCGGAACTATGTGCAGAACTGTAGAGTGGCTTCCTCGCTGTAGATGAGGGCGGTCGTGCGGGAGCTGCACAGACAGAAGAAGCCCGAGTGTTCTGCACTGTTGGAGGAGCGAACGGGTGGCCAAGAGCGAGGACTTTCCTTGGATCGGAGCAGAAACTGACACCGTCGAACTGTTTCGAAACATGGTGCGCGCACAACCGGTTAGCGAGTTCAGGCTCGAAGACAGCTGCGGCAAAGGTTAATATCACGACATGTCACGCTGGCTCTGGGACACGTTCGAAGGAAAGAAGGGGGGAGTCAACACGCCTCGAAGACTAACGTCGGCCGGCGCATGTAGAAGTTGTCGAGGAGGTTCCCGTGGAGGAAGTCAGCGACGGGGAAAAAGAAATGAAAGGAGGCCCATGTCTTGTATGCGGCTCGCTCTTTGGTGTTTGTCGCATCCGCCATCTCGTCGTTCGTGCTCGTCCAGCGGCCAGCGGCTGATTAGGGAGAGACATGCGAGCGGGAAGGGCCCGATCGGTGAGCGGCATCTGGAATGAGGGACTGAGCCGGCGCATTTCAAGCGAACCCATTGCCGGGCCGACGTTGCTTGAGTCCGGCTGGATGCGGTGCGAGTAGCGAGTGGATTCGCATGGCTCCAAACGGAAAAGCAAGCAAAGCCTGAGATGATTGTCCTCGAGGCTCGCAGTGAAGGTGAAGTAAGAACAACGCGCATTCCCGTTGCTGTGGCTGGTGTGGTTGGGGCTTCTTCCGACGATTGTGAAGGTGGAGGGATGACTTGTCTTGATTAAGACTAATGAGGCCAATATACCAAGGTGGCTGCATTTGAAAAGGTTGATTGATGTGATGCTGAGGTGTCACCTATCTGTTGAGAATGGAGTTCTGACAGACTGGGTATTGCATGTTGCGCAGATAGATGCTTGATCGAGAATTCACTGCCGTATCAAACTGTGACATCGAAGTACCTCCTCCCGTGGTATGTAGGTACCTTCGTGCTTTCCTCCCGATTTTGAGGTGAAGCATCGGGGATAAGGCGACACCTGGCTGCAGGGTCAGGGAAAGAGCCCCTCCCCAATCCGGCGGACCCCCTGCTCCTCCCTTTTTTCGTGACGCCATTTCGCGTCTTGATCCGGTACGTACTGGGATTCGCGCCGTGAGCTCCCCTCCAGCTAAGGCAAGCACGGCAAGTTAAGGCAGGCGAGACGAGGCGTCAACGTAGGGCAACTGCGTTTTGCGCTTAGCGTGTCTCTCCCGCCCCCGTATGATCTGCTCGGAGGATTGCCCTACCTCGCCCTAATGAGGCCTAAGGTACCGTCGTTTTGGTGCAAGATCGTAGATTGGCTATAGCCGGCGGCATGCATCAGAAGTGACTGAAAGTCTTTTCTTTTCTGTTGTCTGGCTTTGGGACGATCTACATCTTGCGGATGCGATACAACATGCAGCTGGGGGGAAAAGATACAAAAACGCATGGGAAGCGGAATAGGTCCACGAAAGAAACCGGACGGAGTCACGGAGTCAAAAAAGGATGCAAAAGATGGAGCCCATGAGCAGCAACAAGGTTTTCAGGCAGATGGGGGGACGCGAGGGCAGGAGCCGGGATGTCTTTCCTGTCAGGGCAAGTCCACGTTGACGCCGCCAGTGACCGGGCCAGCCTGAGCCTCCGAGGTTGAGTCTCTGCTGCCAGTAGTCCCGGACATTGCCTTTTCGTACAGTTGCCATTTGCAAGGTGCAAAGAACCTGGACAAGCTGGGCCGGATTGGATTGGGACGCTCTTCATTCGTTCTTTTCCGGGGGCAGGGTAGAAAAGGACAGGGCACACGCCAATCCATTATCAATTGGGCATGAACGGACGGACGGAAAGAGCCTATTACCTATTGCATCGATACTCCGTAAAGGTATATCGAATTGCGAATTGGATATTATCCGGCCAGGTGGAAAGAATACGGGAAGCGCAAACTCCTTTCCAGGCCAGAATAAAAGTGTCGCGAGGAAAGTCGGTTGTCACTTGCAATGAGGGCTGTCAGCTGCACCTGCACCTTTGCTTGTACTCCGTACCTGTCGGCTTCCTTCCTTTCATTCCTTCCCACCCACGACACCCATTTCTCATTCGGTAATCTGGCCTCGGAGTCACGAGGTGGATGCTCCAGGCCAGCCCTGAGAGTACTTGCCTCACCACAAACTGTCATCGATATAAGGTATCCAATGTCATGGAGTCAAATCTCTCTGACAACTTGAACATGGAGGCAAGGGTAAGCCAAGAGAGAATAACAAACACATTAAGGGCGCCTCGTGCTGTTTCCGTAGATGCACGTACCTGACCTGAAAAACGCGATGCCAGTCCGCCTGTTGCCGGCGTTCTATTAAAGCTCGCTGGTAGCAGCCACGGCTCTCCCAACTCCAGCGCACGGCATCAGCACCGACACCGGACCCACACCAACCCTCCATGGACCTGTGGCCAATGGAGACCTGTCCACTTTGCTGCTTCGTCGACTTGTAGTCTGAGCCTCTTAGGTTCTATTTTGCTGCGGCTGACTTGGATTGACCCAGTGCGCTTGCTTGCTAAGATGCACCCGGCTAATACACACACAGTAAAGTGCGGCTTAAGTTGAGGTAGGTACGTAAGGAAACAGGCTCGTCTGCTGATGCTCCACCTGCCCTCAACTTTCAACCTGGAAGGCACCTCAACCTCGACTCCATACCTTCCTCACCTTTGGTAAAAGTACCTACCTTCTCCCACCGGTACCTTGCAAAAAGTAGAGTCTAAGCTACCTAAGGTAAGAGGCACCTTGCCCTGCTTGCTCCGAAGAGCTGGGGAGGAGGCACGCACAGCACCACACGTACACAGACATTCCATACCTCTAGCTGCCTTGGGTACCGGACACAAGCACTTGCCGTCCCCAGCAACAGCATCGGAGACAAGCAAAACAGAGACGGAAGAAACGGGAGAAACAGACAGAGAGAATAGCCAAGAACGTAGGTAGACAAGTGCGTCGGGGAAAATGAAAAGGTACTCCGTATTTACAGACACTTCTAACCACTGTCTTTCGTACCTACCTACCTTACTTCAAGGTACCTTAGCTCACCTCACCCTAAGGGCCCAAGGTTCCTTCCACACCCACACACACACATGGACACACACAACCTTAGGTTCTTGCGCACACACGCACACACTCAGTCAATACCCAGGAAGGTACCTGCCTGTCTTCCTTCCGCCTCGCACACCCCCTCTCACCCCTAGAGTTCAGGTCGTGCTTTCCCTTTCCCCCTCGCCCAAAAATCCACATTCTACGTCCCGAGCCTGCACTTGCGCCTGCACCTGCGCCTTCCATTGCCAGTCAGTAAGGAAGGTACCTGCCTACCCCGTTTGGCGTCTGGCGTGAGTTTCTGGCTGGCGGTCTCTTCCTTTTCCTTCCACTTTCCCTTCCCTTGGTTCCTTCTTCTTCCCACTCCCCCCTCTACCCCCATCATCGTCCATTTCTCCTTCTTCCTCTTTCTTTAGAGTTGCACCTCTCTCTGCCTCTTCTGTCGTCTCTCTGTCCGCTCTCTGCGATCTGCTCTGCTCCTCTGCGTTGCTCTGCGGGTTTTGCTAAAAAATCGAAGCATCCTTTTCAGCGATTGTCTTGGTTGTTGCAAAAGAAATCCGTGCTGCTCCAGCTGCCGCGTTTTTTGTCCACCTCACGTCACCACTGACTAGAGCGAGATCCACGGCCTTCACCAGCTGCGAAAAAAAAAATCTCTGCGCGCAACTTCCTTGTCCGGTTCCTCCCACGTCGTTTAACCCCCCCATTCCCAAATTCCTCCCTCGACACGAAAATTACTCTGTAATTCTTCCTCCTCACCACTCTCACTCACCCTCTTTACGAGTCGCACGACGTTTCTTCCTGGTCATCCGGAAAAAGAGTCTTTTTGTTGGCGCCCAAAAGTAAGTGATCAATGCTCTCTATCTCTGCCTCACTGTTTCTTCCTACCTCTCTCTGCATTTATTCCCCTTCCCCTCCTCCGTCGCATTCTCGCAGTCGCAGTCGCATCCGCAACCGCAGCCGCAGTCGCAAATCGAACGCTCGTGTCCGACCATCCGGCCTTCGGCATCCTCGGCAATCCTCTGCTGAGCACTTCGACGTTGCTCGCCTCGAATTGACCCCAAGAGCGACTCTGGGGGATGTTGGTCGGAGAAAAGATGGAATTGCAGTTCTGGGCGCATCATCGAACCCCTCCATGCATCGTGGATCATCCCGGATCGCGCTTGAAGATCGACAACCAAATGCCGAAGCCATTCAGCCTCGACGTGTCCTGCAACGAGTCGTCACCGTCAGACGCCCGGGGAAACGAAACATGCACCATCAGCAACCAGCTCTTCCTCACCCCCGCACCCAAAATATCCGCAAGTCCCGTCTTACCTCACCCGCCGCGCCGTGTCCGCAGCTTCTTTTGGCCATGGGGAAGGAAGGAAGGCCTCATCACGAGCTTCTGCAATATCGGCTTGACATATGGCACGGTTTTTTCGTCATGAAGCTCAACGCCTAGCCGAAATACCGCAACACACTGGAGAGGGACAACGATTGGATCCACAGGGCATCGCACACCGAGGACAGGAAATAGCACCAGGCTAGATGGCAACATCTGGTCTTGTGTCACCAAGGCCTCTCGTTGCTGAGAAGATGACGTGTCTCGCGAAAGGCAGACGGTCAGATGACCTCCGTCAATCGCCTCAAACGTTACCCGGCCACCGCGCTCTCAAAGCTTGCTACACCTCAACTGCAAGCAGGTATGCGACTGAACGGCTTGCAAGCTCTCTACACCATACCTGCCCTCAGGTGTCCTTTTGCGAAGGATTGTCTGGGACGTCCCTGCCGTGGTACAAATTCGACCGGCATTGAACACATGCCGCATGTGCTGCGCTCTCAACTACCACCCACAATGATTCCTCCGGACACAGCTACTGGACGAGCAACTGCGGATTGACTGCGACTGCGATTGTGACTGCAACTGTCCACAACGAGCTGGCAGGATGACATGTGTATATCTAAATGCTAATCCTCGTTAGGTCCAATCATTTCGGATTCTTCCTCTGACCTTTTCTCGAACCGTTCAAAGTTCAAGTTGGCCACGGCGAAACAGAACTAAAAGTCGAATTTGAAGCATTGCTCGGTTCTTTGAGTCGGCGGCTAAAGCATTTTTGCACGAACATCCCGCGACATCTCGATTTTTCGTTTTCATAACGGGGCGTGCAGGCGTCAGAGAGAATCGACTTTTTACCAAGTTCCCTTCGGAGTAAAGGTTTTGCGTCTGAATACAGGTCGTTCTGATTCGATTCTCGAACCCATCAACCATTTTTGAAAGCGGACAGCTACAGTTCTAAACTTGTCACTACTATCTTACCACCAAAATGGACGGAATCAACCCCTACAACCCCGCTCAGGGCAACGGTGCCCCCCCTCCCAACGCTAACGGCGATGGCTTCGGTACTCCCGTCTCCGGCGGCATGCCCTTCCCCGGCAACAACGGTTCCGGAGAGATCCCGGGCGGCCAGGCCCCCATCCAGCAGGACGCGAATAAGAACACCCTCTGGTAAGTGGCCATCTTGACCTTTGTTCTGGCTTGGACTAACACAGGACAGGATGGGCGAGCTCGAGCCCTGGATGGATGAGAACTTCATCAAGGGTGTCTTCTTGACCGCCACCGGAGAGCCCGTCAACGTCAAGGTCATTCGTGACAAGACTTCGGGCAATGCCGGATACTGCTTCGTCGAGTTCACCTCGTCCGAGGCCGCCAGCAAGGCCCTCACCCTGAACGGATCCCCCGTCCCCAACTCCAACCGTGCCTTCAAGCTCAACT
This sequence comes from Colletotrichum simmondsii, assembly GCA_001563135.1. NCBI lineage: Eukaryota > Fungi > Ascomycota > Sordariomycetes > Glomerellales > Glomerellaceae > Colletotrichum > Colletotrichum simmondsii. The sequence continues at coordinate 161,957 of JFBX01000910.1, forward strand.
GGGCTTCCGGTGGCGGCATCAACGACCGCCGCGACGATCGTGGTCCCGAGTACTCGATCTTCGTTGGCGACCTTGGCCCTGAGGTCAACGAATACGTTCTCGTGTCTCTCTTCCAGGCGCGATTCCCCTCCTGCAAGTCTGCTAAGATCATGACCGATGCCATGTCGGGACAGTCGCGTGGCTACGGATTCGTCCGCTTCACCGATGAGCAGGACCAGCAGCGTGCTCTTGTGGAGATGCAGGGAGTTTACTGCGGCAACCGCCCCATGCGTATCTCCACCGCTACCCCCAAGAACCGGTGAGTTTGCACGTCTTGCAAATCTTGAATCAAAGAAACTAACGAAAGCAGAAGCAACCACGGCGGCCCTTACCAGCAGCACCATGGTAACCAGATGATGGCTCCTGGCCTCCCCCCTCACCAGCAGGGCTTCTACGGCGTTCCCTCGCCTGCCCAGTACGGCGGTGCTTACGGAGCCCCCTACAACCCTCCTGGTCAGCAGATGAACCAGTTCACCGACCCTAACAACACGACCGTTTTCGTCGGTGGCCTGTCTGGCTACGTCACTGAGGATGAGCTCCGAAGCTTCTTCCAAGGATTCGGAGAGATCACCTACGTCAAGATCCCGCCTGGAAAGGGCTGCGGTTTCGTCCAGTTCGTCCATCGCCACGCTGCTGAGATGGCCATCAACCAGATGCAGGGATACCCTATTGGAAACTCCCGTGTCCGTCTGAGCTGGGGCCGCAGCCAAAACAACTCTGGTGTTGGTACCCCCTACCGTCCTGCCCCTCCCCCACCTCACTACTTCGCTCCGGCTCCCGGCCCTGGCGCCTACGGACCTGCTCACTTCGGTGCGCCGGGTCCTCATGGCCCTCCGGGACCTCAGGGCCCTCCTGGTGCCCCTCCTCAGGTAAGCATCCATGGGTCATGTGTCAGAACACACCTGGGCTAACATCCTCTATAGTAGATCGAAGGTTTCAAGGGTCTCCTGGACGGCCCCTTTGCCTCTGGGCTCAAGTTGAGCACTTGAGGAAATATTGAGAGTTGCGCTCTCAACTGTCTTATTGCTTCCCCCTTTCTCGAGCTTCTCTCATCGTTCTTCGTTCGCTGCCGCCGCCTTGGACTCTTAACGCTGCACGATGGATACCTGGGCGAATGACACATATTTCTTTGGACTTGTTTGATGTTAGGCATACGGATAGCGGATACGATTGTGAGACATCACGAGAACGACGATTGCATGCTTTGCGGCCTTAGTTACCTCTCTGGACATCTGGGCTTGTCTTGGGCGTCGGGTTCGGATGGTTTTGCGACTTGGTTGCCCCTTCTATTCGTCTTACTTCCACACGGGACTCCCCCAACAGAGATTTCCTAGCTTTTAGTTTGCTTTTTCGCCATGTTGTTGACTTGTTCGTGACCGTTCTGCGTGTGAACCAATCATGTTGTTTGCTTTGCTAGTTGGTCGGTCATTGGTCTGCAGTTGCGATACCCCTCTGTCATTCACGAATTTGCTGCTGCTTGTAGTACTAAAGAGGCTATGCGTCCTCGCCTTGTATCATGGTCCTTTTAACCCGTTGTCTGTTTCTCTTGATGAGAGGGTCATGCTGGCGCTATTCGATGGTGGTTGGCGTAGGAATCTTGATGATCATTTGGTCCGGAGGTTGGGAGTGTGCCTCGCTGTACGGTGGGACAAAAGTAGATTGCTTGGTGTGGTTCATCTAGTGGCTTCCCACGTTGGGCGAATGGCGTTGGTGGATGAGTAGGAATACTTCCTCCTGGGCACAGAGGCGCCTTTGGGTGAAATCAAGTTTTCGAGACCTCAAACCTTAGTGCTTTGCCATACTTTGGTGACTCTAATGGCTGTGTGTTCCGGCCTATCTGCCTCCTGGTGACCTACCTCTTATGGCATGCTTCCTTACTTACTTACACCCCTCCTCTCAGGTTTCGGTCTCTAGCCTCAACTGATCGGCCTGGAACCTGAGGGCCTGTTCAGCTCAACCTAACATCACCCCAGAGGGACGCCAACGTTCACAAAGTGCTTACGACGCAGTACATATGCAGCCACGCGCTATCGAACTGTGGGAAGCTGCCAGGCTCTGTTGGGAAGAGGAACGCAAAAAAGCATGGACCCTTGTGGTGAAGACGCATTAAGTTCCGTATACGATGCAGAAGATGCAGCCACTTAGACTATCTGATTGCTCACTCAATAACACTTGATTGAGTGCTCATTACCGGCATTACTATGCAAGACAGATTATTCGTTGCCTTGGACCTTGCTGAGCTGGTCCCGGAGTCCACAACTACATAGACTGTCTAGAAAAGAACTCATCCCCCGTGCCCCGGTCTGGGGCAGGGCCATTCTCTTTCTAGCAGGGTGGTCTGCCAGTTGATATGCTTTTTCGAGTGCCGTGACCTTGACGGCAAGTTGTCCTTCCCACACTTAAGATTATATTCTGCTGCACTCCTTTGGTTCGAGGGCTCTACCCTCACAGTCTCTCATTCCGCTGTCTGTCTACCTCCTAAGTAGGAATTTCTCGTCAGCCACACGCACACGTACACAGGTTACATATTTTCCCTTCTACGGCGTGTATAAATCCCGCGGCGTACGGACTGCCTTTCGCAGCTCTTTCTTTCCCTCTTTCACAGCCTTTCCTTCACACAAGCAAGTCGAGGCAATCTTGCCTTCAAGGTAAGATCACATCAGGTCTTACCAAGTGTAACGAGTGCAACCTACAGACAACTAATCATCGATAGTGCACCGTCGTCAAGATGATTATCCCCGAGGCCACCACGGCGCTGAGTGCCAACATACAGGTCACGAGAGCTCTCCCACCTCACCTTCTGCCCAAGGCGGACGCCGTGTTCGCCATGGAGGCCGAGTTCCCCTCGCGCATCGTCCTCGACCTCTACACCAACGACATCGGCACCTTCTCCGTCTGGGGCCGCAGGAACTACACCGACATCACCATCACCCAGACCCCCGACACCGATGGTGCTATCGACGCCGTCGCCAAGGACGACGACGCCGGCGAGCCGTCGTCCGCCATGTGCGGCGAGAACGAGCTCGTCTGCGACAAGGCCCACCAGGCCATGGCCAGCGTCTGCTATCGCCTCATCAAGGTCCTCAAGATAGACAAGGCCAACGACATGATCCGCGGTACCCCGCAGGACTACTGTCTCGAGATCGAGACGGCGCGGTGCTGCGTCAGCTGGACCGCCTTCATTGACAAGCCGACGCCCGTCGCGGAGCTCGTGCCCGCCGCGGAGATTGTGTACGATAACTGCCGTGACATCATGCGTAGCTACGTCTCTGGCAAGGTGTATGGTGTTATTGTGGGCAATCACTGCATGGACCAGTGCCTTTCTGAACGGCCGGACGGCTGCTGATCGTGGTATGTTTTCTAAGTTTTCTGGGTTTCTTTACCCCGTGACTACTTGCTTTGTGGACCCTGTGGGCTAACTTTTGCTGTTGTCTGTCAAGGTGACGAACCTGGGAGCGAGGAGTTTTCTGGATCGCGGTTCTAATGTTTAATACCAATGGGTACTCCTGCTGTGGGAAGAGTGCCAGGTCAGGTCAGATTTATTTCACGCTAGCTAGGCACTTAATTAACTACAATACATCGTCAATTGCTTCGAACGCTTTGTCGAAGCCAAAATCAAGAGATCTGTTGACACTCGGCAACGACTGGAGACTTTTGTAATGATATAGTTGTGCGATGAGATTGCTGCTCTATTGATGTCTAATATGAACTCCATACTGAGGTCCACACTTCTTCTCAGTTATGCCAAGCCATAGCCACATTAATCGTCCGTTCAAGTATCCTCGCCCAACTGTACTGGCCAAAGATGCCAAAAGAAATCCTGAAAGCGTGCCAAACAAAAACATTTGCGACAACAGCAGGGTTCGAACCTGCGCATCCGAAGATAATAGATGTCAGAATCGTGAACAATTCAAGTCTATCGCCTTGGACCACTCGGCCATGTTGCCATTAGTTGAATGTGGAGTTACGGCTGGGTAACAGCGATCTTAGTCGCGGCTCGCTGCTGCATGCCGCGGTTTTTGGCAGCAGGTGCATCAGCATGCGGCTCCGCGCTCGCGATTTGCGTAATCCTATTGTCAGAGCTTGTTTTTGACACAGGAAAAAGGCACAATCAGTTTTTGGAGTGGTACGCTGGACCTTTATGAGTCGAGAACGAAGTTAGTGTGTTGTGCGTTTTTCTTGCGGCACCTTGCTTCGATGTTTCGTTGAAGCGCGAGGGTACCTAATAGCTTCGAAAAGTCAGGTTTTCTCTCGGCTGGCTTCCTTTGAGCAATGGCTAGGTAGTTACTTTACCAGTGTTGTGTAGACCTTGTCCTTCTGTCAACATGTCATGACCTATCGCTACACGCCATTGATAAGAGTCAAGTGAAGATGGAGGTGGATTTAAGAAATTGAGTAGATAACAAAATCGCTTGCCGCTCTATGAGTACCCTCCCTAGCTCTTTTTTATGATTACTATTCCTGTTCTTGTCATTCCTGTTCTTTCTATCCCTATTATTCCTAGTCTTATTGTCCTTATTCTTATTCGTCTTTTAAAGAGTATTCTCTAATAAATGTATGAAAGATATCAATAGTAATAAAAGTAATAAAGAGTATAAGAAATTTAGGTATAATGAGTAAGTAAGTAGGCGTTCTAATCTTTTCAACTAGCATCCTACTTTGTTACCTACTTAAGTACGAATCGATTAATAGATCACTTCTCTTGAAGAGACTGAGAAGATGACGAACAAAGATACGGACTGTCCTGTGGCTGATTACTGTCGCCGCTGGCTTGAGACCGACCACCCACCAAGTATGCTTTCCAGCATGAAGTCCAAATAGTGGGCGTCGAGAGGCACACCATAGGCGAAAGGGCAGTACGAAGCTCTTTCGACAGGTGGTGGGGAGCACAGCTGCTTAAACATCTGGGTAGCTTGCATGCTCATCATTCAGTGACAATTGCGGTCAGTATTTCATGTCAAGTTTGCGTACCTTGCTTGCATGCTTGGCTCAATCTAGGGAACGACAAAAGGACTGCGCGCAGTGGGCATAGATATCATCAGGACTCAAGGGAGCAAGTCTTCCGATGGAACCGGCCACCTAGAAGGCGAAATGACCACGCGCTGAGAATGGCTCATCGCCTCTGCCGAGTGGCACGCGAAGCTTACATGTAGTTTGACGTATCTCCCGTGAACATATCAAGCATCGTTTAGTCTTTCGCTGATCGGACGAAGGAAGGGGACCGGTATTAGACCGCCCCACATTAACCGCCCGAAAGCTTAGCAGAGGCGATGCAGGGAAGATCTTCCCGTAACTAGGGTGTGATGTCATGTTCGTCGTCAATTTAGGCGGTGCGCCTCCCTACTTGTAGTAAAGAGAGACACAGCAGATCCCCCCAAAAACATCCCATTGATAATAGGCTGGCATTGGTCAATCCGAGAATGCGTGAGAGCGAACTGCCCTATGAGATGGGGAAGACTTGGCAGCTATCTGCGGCGCAGTCCGCGCAGCCCACGCAGGCGGCAGCGATGTCAGGGCACGCCGCAGTGCTGCAGCTCATGCCGTCAGCGGCTTCGTTGGAGCATTGATAACCAGGATCCCACGTTTATTTTATGGAGTGTAACATGCCAATGTCTATTGAGTAAAAGTTTCCATACGTTCCGACTCAATTTGTGAGGTTATCGTCGTCAACTGCACACAGCCTTTTACGCCAAACGCCTCGATAACTCTACGCTAAGACTCCAATTCGTCACACAATGTTCAAGAATTCGGAGATCCTGAGGGCCAGAGAGCAACAAGAAGAAGATAGGAAGATCTTGAAAGAGGAAGTGGACCTCCGCGGCAAGCAGGGACAGGACACAGCCAAGGGCGAACAAGTGTGGTACTCTCGCCGCGTCGACGACGGGTGTCTTGTGCACTGGGCCATCATCACGCACGGCCAAAAGTACGAGCTCCGCCTACCGAATGGCAGTGTCCCGAAACCGAGGGAAAAGGTGCCAGAAAGCGAAAAGACCATTTCCTTCGAGCCTGCTCGGGTGTACGAAGCGAGGGTGGCTGCATGGTCCTTGAAGGAAGAGATGAATAAGCTCAGAGCACTCAAGCTCTCGACACCGTCCAAGGGCTATCACACACGCGACTACACCGTTTGTCAGATCGGCTGGACGACAATGACGAAAGACGAAGTCAACAACGAATGGGCTGCCGCGCGCTCATCCATTCCCGCTGAAGATCTGGGATACGACGACTGCCGAGAGCTGCTCAAGAAATTCGGCAGCATTATCAAGACACCTGAAGGATGTGCACTAGACTACAACTGGTTCACGGAAAGTCTTGAGACGCCAACTCACAGACTGACCGAAATCACACCGGACAAGGCCGTCAAGGGGTTCCAGAATTCGATGCAGAACGGGCTATGGGGCGTCGCTGCCGCGGGAGCGGGAGCTGGTATCATGTACAGCGCTTACGAGGCTGGAAAACAGATGGATCCTTTGAGGAGTGGTGCCAATGCGGGCGGCAGTCTGGGTCCAGATTGTTGTTGCGCTGGTTGCTACTGCTGTACTTGCACGGCGGGTGATGGATCTTTCTGGGAGTTTTGTACTTGGCTGCCGTGTGTGGCTTTGAGCAGTGGCTGCTCATGTTAACAGCCGGGTTGCTTTCCAAGATGGATTTTGTTTGATAGAGGTCGCTTTCTGCATAGAGTACATAGCAATCATAGCGTTCCTTCTAGCGGTTGTGAATTTTACATCAACTACCTAGTACCTTAGTCCAACTCTTTTCATACTGAGTGTTGATAAAATGTCCAATGAAGCTGGTGTCAGGATGATTGTAGAATTGAGCATGCAGGTTCAGCACGGGGTGAACACGGTCATCAAAGCGTGAGGTTGTTTATTTAACATTATAAGTCTATGTGATAATGATATCGTTCACCAAGATGTTAAGTAGATCGACGTTTTCTGATGCTGGAGGCTCTGACTCTCGTCAATTGTCACACCGGGCATCTAGAAGGGAATCTTGAAGCCTGAGTGACGAAGGTTTTGGAAAACACCAGTAGGATCGTACTTGGTAGAAGCGGCCCTCAGCCTCTCAATGGAAGCCTCGCCGTACGATGAGATGACATCTTGTACTTTGTGGGCATAGTTGAGGAAGATCCAACCCCAGTTTAAGTCCAAAGACGCAGCATAAGCCTCGACGTCCTCTGTATAAGCCTGGACGTAGGGGAAGGAAATAGTCTCATTCTCAGCTCCGTTGACGGCGAAGGTAATGAGGAACATGATGCCGTTGCCTCGGGTGATGTAGTGGTCCAGCCCCATGCTGTTGCCACCCATGGCAATGCCCTTGTCGACGATGGATTTGGTGATGGGCTGGAACATGCAGAGAGTATTGAAGCCCGAGTCAGCACCGACTGCCTTCTCGAGATCCGCATTGAGAGTGTAGAACTTCTCGACGGCGTAGTTCATGATCCGAGCATCGTTGTCGAATGCGAGCGTGAACCAGGCGTTGCGGAAGCCGGCAGGCTGACCGGAACCGAGTTCGTTTGCGACAATGGAGATCAAGTCGACCTTGGTAGTGTCCTGGGTAATGTTGCCGGCGGCATAGTAAGCGTCAAAGGCAGGGGGCGCAACCTCGGCCAGGGTGTTCTCGATAGCGGCGTTGAGGATCATACCGCCGAGCTGGGGGAGGTACGCCCAGTAGACGATGGAAGAGCTGTTCTCATCCTTATGAACGTTCTCGGTGAATTCAACGAGGGCGTCGATGACCTTCGGTCCGGACTCCAGGTCGTAGATGAGGTTGCCTCCCCAGACTACAGGCTTTGTTGGGTCGGGGAAGTCGATGGCGTACATGTCAAAGCGGGTAACTAGACCCAGGTTGGCGCCGGTTCCTTTAAGACCTCGCCACAGATCCGGGTTGGAAGTGGCATTGGCATTGACGATGGATCCATCAGCAAGGACCACCTCAAAGTTGGCAACTTGGTCACAGGCGAAACCATGAGACGCTGAGTGGAAGGAATTGCCGCCGCCGAGGATGAAGCCTCCAGTTCCGACGGTACCGGCACGACCACCTGTGACGACGACACCATACGGGGCAAGAGTGTCGTAGACAGTCTGCCAGTGACCGCCAGGTCCGATGGAGGCGATCTTCGTGTCGGGGTTGTAGGTGGTGCTGTTGAAGAAGCCAAAGTCGATGGTGACACCGTCGTTGACACTGTTGGATCCAGCAAAGGAGCCGTGGCCACCACCGCGAACGCCGAACGTGCAGTTGGACGCAGCGAGGGTGGTGATGATGGTCGAGACATCCTCGGCTGTTGAGGGCTGTGCGACACACCAAGGGTCCAGGGCCGCGGTGATGGACCAGTACGAGTCCATACGTTCCACATACTCGGTTGAGTTGGGGAAGTAGATCTTGCCGGCGAGTCCTGGGGCCTTGTTCAATTTCAAGCACTGGTCAAAGTCAGTAACATGTTCCGATTGTTTGCGATGGAGTTGTGTCTGTAGCTAGGGGAACTCACGCATGCCGTAGACTGTGAGTAGCAAGTCGCAGCCGACGCGACTTCGAACAAAGCTGCTGCAGTGCTCATCGCCATGATAGTAGACTTCATCATGGAGGCTGAAAAGGATCGAATTGCCAAGCTCGGTTAATAGGACGGACGGGGAGAGTCTGGTGGCAAGACTTGACCGAACACCAAAGCCAAGGAGTGACTTGTGAAAAAGACCGGCGGGAGTGGGTTGCACTGACAGATGTGAACACGGAGGCAGACTTTCTACGATGAGCCGTCAGCTTGTCCTTATATGACCCTGTCCTGAAGCAACCTCGGAGCTGCAATCCAGCACGGTGGATCGGTAGAAGCCCGAAACGGAATGTTGATCCTTGATAGGGCCTGGACGAACGCAGGACTGAGATGAAGGTGGGACATTGCTGCCGTGATGCAGTAGTGTAGAACACGATTCCCCCTCATCACGGCTGGCACCCTCCAGTTGTCATCGATTTGATGTTTATCGGTCCAGTCTTCCTTTCTGGCAAGGGTGGGTAGTATCCATTGCATGTGGCTAAGTCTTCTGTAAGTAATCCTTGCGTTGGAGACTTGGCAAACATGCTTCTTTCCCCTGTCTGACAGCACAGAATATTTTTGGTGCGATTTTAACCCCTGTTGTTCTTTTTCTTCTCATCCTGTGTCTTTCTATCCGTATAACGTTGCTCGATGTCGTTGGAAGTAACCGAATACCATCCCAGTCACCGAAGCTCCGTCGTCCCACCCAAGATCCTGGGCCTTGCCGTCGGGGAAGGAGATGGCTTGCTACCGGGCACTGGGTCTCGATTCCGCGCCCTCCGCGTAAGCCCATCCTTCTCTTCTGGAAACCCTGATAACTTACAGGCATCACGCCGACGACAACGGCCAACCAACATCGCCACGGCCAGGGCCAGATCAAAATGCTTACTGACCCACGCTTCGACGGACTGAGCCGATCTCGGGGGTCAGGCCGCATCGAACGATTTAGCCCCCGCCGTCATCCGGGGTAGCTCATCGACGGTACGGAGTACGGGTGCTATCAGATACAGTGCCACAATGCAAGGTGGTAGAGGTGTGCCAGGATGAAGTATGATCGGTGTTCTCCATTTGGAAGGCTGATGCTACCTCGTTCTCCGGAGTTTCCAGCAGCTTATATCACTTCACCCAGCGACCGTACGAAAGAGGCACTGATCGAACTTGTCTTTGCCACAACTTTTCTTCACATGGCGGCACGGGAACGGTCGCACTGGAGATCAAGTCCCGACAAGTGACAAGTGACACAAAATTCTGCAACTAATCCCGAAGACTTTTTAAATTGAGACGTGGCCTCTTGCAGCCAAGAACTGCAGGCATGAGGCACATTAATGCGAGTGCATTTGAGCCTCGAGATGGATAATTGAACGACCTCGCCGTCGGTTCCGCCATGCGATCGCTTAATTCCCTCGTGCATTTCGCCAAAAAAGAGGATGGAGGATTTGTCTCAACTTCACAAGACCCTAGTTCCAACACAACTTATCCCTGTGACCGGGCTTGTTGAGCGACAGTCAAAAGTGGAAACGTCGACAATTACGTGCTGTTCTTCGGGCCAGAATGCCGGATGAAGTGATATCGCGCAGAATTATCTTGGCCGACCGCTAGTCAAGGGTATTGCGGCGTTGGTTCTAAGAGAAATTTGCGACTGCAGGACAGTGGAACAGGATCAGGGCCTTTTGCATCAGGAAGCATGGGGGGCGAAGATGTGGACTCCCTTCTTCCGCCCTTCAAAGCTCACAGGTTGAACATAAACGTGTACAAGCTTGCGAATCGCACTCTCAGTAAATACGATGTGCAAAGAGTGCCGGTGTCAAGGAGTCGATAATGATACGTGCTAAAACTAATACTTCCACGATCACTCCCACATCGTTTGGTACCTAACGACCATGGTGTCCGAAGACGCCTTTCGCCCGAAGGATGTAATCTCCTTTAAGCCACCGATCGCCCCCAGACTTATGATACTATGTTCCTACCATTTGATCGACTTTATTGAGTGACCCATTTTACCGCAAACATCAGCACGAAATCAGCAGTCTGGCCATCCGACTCGTAGTATCCAAGCCATGCCAGTGGTGAACGGCGTTGTCACTGTTCTTCCGCCTCCTGAAGGCTATGTGGTCAACTTCGACAACCCACAGCGGCAGGCTGTACCCGAAGCTTACTATGTAGCTGGATTTGGTACCCTTCTCAGTGTCTTGCTCATGGCACAAAGGCTGTACACGAAAGCCTTCTTGATCGGTCGGTTGCAGTGGGACGATGGTAAGAATACCCAACGAACATCACCATGAGAATCCTTTTTTATACTATCCTGTATCATCACGATTTGCCTTTCATCAGATCTTCAGCAGCGACGTGGCAAGCTGTATGGACTAACATTCCGTCTTGGCAGTCTTTCTTCTTCTGGCTTGGGTAAGTTCCAGTATCTCGGACACGGGGTCGCGACTTGCAACGACATGCAGCCTCAAGCCCACCCAGACATCATCGACAGACTTGATCAACTTGCGAGGGCTAGTCTCGCTGACTGTTTCATAGTTCACCTCCATCGCTACCATTGGGTTGTGTGTTCGTGAGTGAATACGTCAAGCTGAGATGGTCAGCAAGGTTGTTACTAACAAGCCCTTGGTAGATATGTTTGCATATGGGTCTGGAGGTGTCCACGGTTGGGAGATTTCCGTCGAAAAGTACAATATCTACATGACGGTAAGTGGGCAGGAACCAATTCAATTGTTAATTCTACTATTGAGGGCCAGTATACTGTTTTTCGAGCTCGATTTACTAACGTAACCGTCAACGCAGGATGTTTTTCTCGCCGCCGCCATCTATACCCTCTGCGGAAGTTTCGCCAAAGTCTCCCTCCTGATATTCTACTTTCGACTGTCCCCTCAAAGATGGTTCAAACGAGCTGTGTGGATTTCCCTTGCGATCATTGCCGGCTACAGCATCGGCATCTTCTTTGCTCTGGTTTTCGCATGTGATCCAATCGCAATGAGCTGGGACGTTACCATCACGGAAGGCACATGCATCAACCGACCATCGTTATACATTGCGACTGCTGCGGCAAACATTATCTCCGACTTAATACTTTTTGCGCTTCCGATACCCATCGTTGTGAAGCTTCAGATTCCACGCAGGCAGAAAGTTGGGCTGTTCTTCATTTTCGCAGTTGGGTCGCTGTAAGTTGGCATCGCCACTATCTTTGAAGTTGATGGTACACGTAGCGAGATTCTGGCGAAGCTTACAAGGCGTACAGTACTGTCGTCACTTCGATTGTCCGCGTTTCTCTTCTTCCAGCCATGCTAACGAGTATGGACCAAAGCTGGGTAATCTCCTGGGCCAGTTTATGGATGTAAGTGAAGCCCGGACTCCTTTGATCCTACCATCGATATTTGTAGCTGTATTTTCTGACAAATTGGTCTTTCAGTATCGTTGAAGCGAATCTAGTCGTAATTTGCGCCTCTCTGCCGACCTTACGCAAGTTCTTCCGGCACGTCGCACCCAAGATCATCGGCGAAAGCACATATGGCAAGGGAACCAAGACTGTCGGTGGCAATGGGAGCAAGCCCATGTCACGAATGGCTATCGGTGGTACGAATGGAACGCGGAATAGGGCCGAGTATTCGCAATTTGATCGCGACAACAATGGCGAGGCATTTGTGATGGCCAGCATGGGGCCCAATAAACCAGTGACCATCGCCACTGGTCATAGCGAGGGTGATCCAACAGAGGATGATTCCTCAGAAAAGGCCATCATGCGAGGAAATAATATTGTCCGAACAAAGACAATCACGGTGGAATACAGCCCAAAACAGTGAGGCTTCAGCTCGTACGAAACTCAATATAGATGATAAACTCTCGGCGTGCAATTACGCATGAAATCGGCGGATTAGCAAGGTACATGGGATGAATGAAAGGAATTCTGAAGGCATGATTGCTTAGCTATGTGAGGAAGTGACGTCATTTCTTAGACTTCAGTCATCTCCATCAGATGAAGGTCCTCGAGAGCCTTGCCGTATTCAGAAAACCTGGGAGAATAGAAAAGCGATCTACATTGAAGACCCCCATACACATCCTGGTTCATCATCGTGATGGTGAATGCGAAGGAGAGCCCCCGTGATATGGCAGGACGGATGGCCACCCGGCGCATCGTGCCGAAGACGCAATGCCAAGGAGTTCCGCTCTGGAAATCACCTACAGCATACACAGCAAACCAGGCCTATGAGCTCACCGCGAGAACCAACGGCTGACCACCAAGTTTGTCATATTAACCAAGACAAGAAGATGAACCACCGAGATCCAAACTTATCCTATTTGAAGTTGATATTGTCTACTATGTCTTTCCCGCTCCTGCATCCTAAAGCTCGCATTGTTAGTAGTTCCCTGCAGGCCGCACGCTTACTACTCGGCCGTCTTGCAAGGTGACAATCTTGTCGATGCCACGGAGGGCCTGAGGACGGTGAACCACAGATATGATAGTATGATCAACGAACTCGCTCTCGATGATCCTAGCCATCATGTCTTCGGTTTCTTGATCGACGGCGCTGGTAGCTTCATCAAGAACCAGGACCTTGCTGGAATTCTTCCTGACTATAGCCCGGGCTAGACACAACAGCTGCTTTTGGCCCTTGGACAATGGTAGGTTGGAGACATCCGTGTTCAGACCACCGCTCAAGGAGATGGCTGACCATAGTGAGACCGTAGTCAGGGCATCTATGAGATCGGCATCGGACGGCACCTCATCTGCGCTTAAGCCGCCGCTGAAGGGGAAGAGATTCGTGCGCAGACATCCGGGAAAGAGAAGCGGCTCCTGCGGCATAGCGATCAGGGATCGACGGAGGATATCATTCGGAACACTGCCAATGTCAACACCATCGATCAGAATCCTGCCCGCATCGAGGCCAAGAAGTTTGAAAATAGCAAGTGTGAGAGTCGATTTGCCACTACCTGTGCGCCCACAGATAGCAACCTTCTCTCCCGGCTGGATAGAAAGGGAAACCCCCTTGAGTACTGGTCTCGTTTCCGCGGAGTAAGACACCGTGATATTCTGTATCTCGACCTGGCCCTGTGCAGGCCATTGGCGTGGGATATTGTCAGTCCCTTCAGCAACAGGCGTTGGTTCGATTGGTGTTCGAGATACGAAGGTTCGCAAACGCGAGATTGCTCCTAGGGATGTTTCAAGCTCTGTCCAAGAGGTAATCAGAGTTGCCAGAGATTGGTTGAAGTTGAGCACATTGTAGAGCGCAATGGCAATGGCTCCGGTGCTAGTCGCGTCCGGTATCATCATGGCCATCGAGACCAGCAATACTGCAATAGCACCGACAAGGATGTCGAGAACCAGAGTGAGCCAGCGTTGGATGCAAAACATCAGGTAATACGGCCGTTGGGACTCATCCAAGAGTTCAAGTGAAGTTTCTCGGAAGGCAGTTTGCCAGCCAAAGGCGCGGATGGTTGACAAGCCATCGATGGTTTCAATCAACTTGGTCAGAAGAGGAGCCTGCGCTTGAAGATCGAGGAACCGCATTTGGCGAGAAGTTCTGAGGTAGAAAGCCTGTAGGCAGTACAGAGCGAGCAAGGCGAATGGGATGGCAGCCGCAAGATATTTGGCACCAATAACAATCAGGACAGCTCCTGCCAAGCAATCAAGCACAGCTGAGAGGGATTAGCTGCGTATTTTAGCTGATACGCGGGAGGAGTTGCTCACCGATTGAGGTCATGAACAACGCGGTAGGAAGATCTCGGTCAATGTGAGACAAGTCCTGACTGAACCTGTGAAATATGTTAGGCATCTACAGCTTCGAGATGATTATGGTATGATTACCTGTTGATCAAGTCGCCGGTGTCGGTTGATCCAAAGAACGACAACGGGGCCCTGTAAAGTAGTAAGCAACGATGTGTACCACAGTCTAGCAAAGTGTGTCCCACCTCATGACAGACTGGAGAAGTGTCCAGTGCAAGCTTTGAGAAGACTTAGGCACGATCAAAACAAACATGATCCTGTGCGCTTCTGTTAGCAGAGCCGGAGTTATCGGTTGGCAGGGAATATGCTTTGGCGACGTACCAGATGTTGACGCCAATAACGAACAAGCCCACGACAGAAATCGCGGAGTAGACGCCGAAGTAGAAGCCTGTATCTGATGAACCGGTCCTTGCGTCCTCTTCCGTCCAGATCTTGAGCCAAATTTCTATCAGAGGTCAGAAAGCATAGTCGATACACGTATTTGAAGGGAGCATGGACTTACGAGGGAAGACTCGGAAGAAGCAGTCAAGAATCAAGGATATCGCGCCGGCAGAGCCATACCACCAACCGATGGACTTCAGGTAGTACCAGTAGAGCGTAGTATCGCCCGCCTTTCTCAAGAGGTCAAGCTCTGATTCGGCCTCTACCCCTTTGGTTTGTGGTTGACTTTGCTGTCGAGATTTTGCGACTGAAATAGTCTCAGCGTCCTTTGCATCCTTGGGCTGCGCATCCTCGAAAGAAAGGCTCTGAAGATAGGCGCTCTCTCGAATAGTGTCAAAATTGCCTTGGCTAGCAATATGCCCGTTATCGCCCAGGATGAGGATTTGATCCGCAAATTTGAGATATTTCACTGCAGACAGTATGAGTCGAAGATCAAAATTGTGAACTTTGCTATGTGCATCTCCGTTTCTACTTACGTGAGTGTGTTGTGAGGATCACGGTTGCGCCATATTCGCGGACAAGGCCTTGTGGGCTGAAAAGACAGTCCCAGATGTGAGTCTGGGTTGCGTTGTCCAGCCCGCTCAACGCATCATCGACAACGAGAACCGGTTTTCTAGAGAATACTGCTCGCGCAAGAGCCTATAAAAGCCAGTGAGCGATTATGTATGGCTGCCAATGAGAGAAAGGAGCACAACTTACAACCCGTTGTTTTTGACCTCCGCTTAGTGATAGGCCTTTGCTTCCAACCACCGTGTGATCTCCGTTTGCTAGCTGAGAGAAGTCGGGTACAAGCGCGCAAGCATGTACAACCTTTTCGTACCAGTCCTCATCAATCGGTGTCTCGCCGAGAATATTTTCTTTGACGGTTGCTGTCGTTAGCCAGGTTGTCTGAGCACAATACGCTACAGGACCTTCAAGAGTCTTGACCGATCCGGTCATCGGAAGTTCGCCGAGGAGGCCCCGAAGGAGGGTGGTCTTCCCCGAGCCAATTCTGCCAATCACGATAGTCATGGTGGAAGGAGCAATGCGGAGGTTGATATCACGCAGAATGGGTTCCTCGTCAGCCTTGAGACTGAACGAACCGTTTTGAACTGTCGCGATATCTCTCTGCTCGGAAGATGGCTCGGACGACGTTCTCGGCCGTATCGTACCCATCTCTATGCCATGATCAGTTCCGGCATGCCCAAGGTCGTCAGAGTGGCTTGCAGCTTCAAGACAATCGGGATTTGTGACCGTTGATGGCCTACCCTGTTCGAGGAAGGCTTGAATCCTCTCAAAACTTCCCAAAGATGCCACTAAGCTCGGTACCGAGGTGATGAGCTGCGCAAGAGGTCCAGCAATTAAGTCGATGATGGTCAGCGAAGTGAAGACAGTGGCGATAGAGAGTGACAACCCGGCATTGATCTTCTGCGCAAGGATGGCAAGGCCAAAAGTGACAACAGGACCGATCATTGACGGGGCATTGCCTGGATATCGAGGTGTCAGCTTGTGATATTAAAAGGTTAAGAAACTCAAACTTACCGAGCATATTCATATAAGTGATGAACCGGCGATACTGTTTTGCTCTGCGCAGCTCTGCCACTCTCAGATCTTGAATCGCACGCTGAAGGAAGTCTACCATTCCTAGCATCTTCGTCTCTTTAATTGCACCAAGAACTTCCGAAGTCACGGTGATGCGCTTCTGGATTTCTTCGTTCCAAATCTTCGAGGCTCGAGGCATAAGTTTCGACAACCTCGCCATACCAATTGTGCAAGCTCAAGCCGATGTTAGGTCAAAAGCATTATACTTCGGTTCAAAAGAGTTACTTACCAATAATGGTTACAGCCGGTCCAACGCTTCCAAGACCAAGCTGTCTTTGAAGTAGCCATATGGCAATGCCTATCTCGATGGGATTTGCCCACACCTCATGAATCGTTTCGAACGACTTGCAGATGGTTCTCACGTCGGTGCTGACCAAGGTCAATGGCGCAGACGGATCGCTGGCCTTCGCTGTATCTAACTCGAGGTTATTGGACATGATGAGGGAAACCAAAGATCCACGGATTATCGTGATATAACGGAAGAGCTTGTGCTGGTAGAAACCTGTCGACAACTAACACAAGACGAGCCGTATCAGCGGAGAGAACTACAACCGAGCAGCTTCACTGTAACCCACCGCATTGCCCAGGTAGACTAGGCCCGTCGCAGTTATCAAACCGTACCCAACAGACTTGGAATCAGATCCGCGGTCCCCATCGACGTATTTGATGATTCGGTTGATGAGAAACGGTTGCGAGAACTTGAATCCAATCAGGAAGAGTCTGGGTACCGCTGTTACCAAAAAAGCCATCTTCGTCGTGCTGAAGATCGAGCGTAATAGGGTCAGCTTTCCATGCCCTCTCCGTTCATTCCACGCGATGTTGAGGTTCTGGAGCAGGGACTCGGACCGCATATCATCATCGATGGCATAGAGTGTTGACGGAGATAGGGTGGCCTTGAAGCCTTTTCCCAGCAGGCTGTTGAGCCACCAAAAGAAACCGCGGGCGACGATGCCGCTCGTGGCCTCGGGGCTCAAGTGGCGCAGAGCAGCGAGAAGAAATGTGCGTTTGCCTTGAATTTCTAGGAGAAACATTGTCAATTTCATTGCCAGCGCTGCGCTGGAGACGCTGGCCAGATTGTGCAATCCGGGGAGCAGCCATAGTGTGCGGCATTGCACGGCGTCAAAGATCAGCGAGAACGCCAGGTAGACACAGATTGTGGTGGAGGGTCGAATAGATCGGAGATGCTCTGCATGGCTGAGGAGAGTGAGGGCCAAGGCGTCTAGAACGCCGAGAATTGCGGCAGCGATAGAGACGCGGTTGGAGAACGGTGCTTGCGTCCATAGCGCGAGCAAGGCGATCTGAAGTCCGCCGAAGACGATGCAGGTGGCGATCTTTGCGACATTCGAAGGGTGTCGTAGGACTTTGCGACGTTGATGAAGAAGCTGCTGTAGCCGAAAAGGGAGGGCCAGAAGCAACACTGCAGACGGGCCAATATTCATGATAGATTGTTCGAAGAGCAGGGTGAAGTCGAATCGATCGCTGCATATGGTTGCTGCGGGGCCAAAAGACCCCTCGCATTCGGCGATGATCGTGAAGTTGTCCATAGCCGCTGCGATGATTGATGAAGTTGCAAGTCGATGATTTAGGAACCTCTTGTTGGAGGAACTTGCCTAGTGTTTTACTATGCGGTGCTGCCAATCAAGCCAAGGATCCCCTGATGCGCCTAGGCGGCACGTTTGGGGTGCTATCGTAAGTTCACACGGAGTCAGGGTTCATTCAGCTTCAGGACGCGAGGAATCTTGCGAGTCGGGCTATGACTCGCAATCTGGCGCAAGAATAGCGACAATGATGCTGCTAGTGCTTGAAGGGCATCAAGACTTCAGATTTGATACCACAGCACTGTGCGACTGGCAACTAGATGAGCCCTGATCATCGATCCTCGGGTTGGTCACGAATTACACGTTGAATCATTGATTTTGGTAAGCCGTACGAGAGAGTTCAAGTTTGTTCGGGCGGCTGAATGCGAGTCCCGAGATTGGGGGACGAATGTAAGAACGATCACCAAACAGGAAGGTCATCTGAACATGGAAAATGAATTGCAATGCGCTAAGGATGTCACTTACAAGGCGTTCGTGCCGAGATCCGGCTGAGTGCTCTGGGGCCCAAGCTGCTGCCAGACAAGCCTGTGGAAACGCGGACGTGGGTACAAGCTGCGCGTCTGGCTACGAATTTTCAGGGATCGATAAACCTTAAGTGCTGAGGCTATCCTTGCGTGGACGTGGTTGTGTCGAATTCAAAGTCTTCACGAATCATAGAGATGACGATGACAGTCAATTACAGCCGTAATCGCGGCACGATGTTAAAGTGTTACCCACTAAGGCAGGCAATCAGTCCGGAGTAGCCCGTCGGGTCAGAAAGCTTGTCTGTCAGGCGAGAAGTACCTAGGTTTACATACTAGGCTATGACACCTTAACCTAAAAGAATCGAGCGAGTCTCTTAAATCTCCACCACCGCTTGATATAGACACGCTGTCGAAACTCTGGAAGCTCGTTTATCCATTCAATTTGATAATGCCTCCGGCTACCTTTTCGGCAGCAATAACAATTCCAGCTTGCGGATTCGCAGTGAAAATCCCATTGAGTATCCCTGCGTCAACAACATGCAGGTTTTTAGTTCCATAGACTTGCGCGTTGAGATCAACGACGGATTTACCACCCTCGAGAGCAGAGTCGGTTCCAAGGCGGGTGGTTCCAACCCAGTGATTGGCGGTTCGGCCAATGTCAACAGCCAACTAAAGTATTCACAAAATATGTTCAGCTTACTTTCATGTCGAATTCCTAGAGAAAAGTAAGATTTACTCACCTTTTGGACATAATCCCGCACATCTTGACCAGGGGCGGGGTTGATCATTGTAGCGTCAGGAATGGATGAGATTGCCTTGACAACTCCACTAACGGTATTTACGACAGCTTCAAAGTCGTGATTCCCTTCATCATTGAAGTAAGGAAGTACACTGACATCCATGACGAGGGATGGGTTGATTGTGACGCGACCCCTTGAGGCCTTGCCTAGTCCAAGGGCAGCTGCCATGCCGGAAGTATCTGTGGCTATCAGTGATGGTCATCTGAGACCATGAGTGTAAATACGTACTGTATGTCTTGCCTGTTTGTGGTCCGCCAACATAGCTCGTCCATTGAAACCATCTCTCGATGCCATCCTCCCCCTTGACCGCATCCCAGAAGATGGGGTTGATGTTCGGGGCTGCTTGGGTCAGTATGCCTGATCGGTTGGCTGCAAGGTTTCTGTTGGTCAACAAAGTCAAATGATCTCGCATGGAGAGGTCTGTTGTCTCACATATGTATGCTGCAGCGTCATCCGGGCTGGGGTTGTTGTAAGCGCTATTGAAGTCGTAGTTGGCTATGTCTGGGTGCTCGAAGAGAATGTTTGTCTGAGAAGGGTTAACTTAATTATACTATAAAGGGATCTTTGAAGCAAGTATTACGTTTAAATGGTCGTCCAGGTTATAGCCGACTGGAACATCAATCCACTGGGCAGAGTCGATGAGTACGTCGCCTTCGGCTTTCTGGACAATCTCTAGCTGATCTTTCGGGCCAATCCCACCTGTCAAGATTGTTAGCAGTCATCTCGCCATTGAGTCGAGTACCTTAGGGGAACACTTACTCCGAAACAGAATCTTGGCTGAGCCAAACACTCCAGCAGAGAGAATGACTCGGCCACCAGTAGCAAGTTTGACGGTGCCATTGTAACCGCCCTCGCCAGCAGACTCTACTTGCACACCAGTGACACTATCTCCCCTTCTCTCCACTCTAGTGACCAGTGTTTTCGTCCAGAGCTTGAAGTTACCGCGAGCTGCTGCTGACACAAGATAGGTTTCCAAGAGCCCACCTCGCTCGCCATGCTGGTAAAAGTACTCTGATTGGGAAACGGTTCTTCTCTTGGCATCTGGCTCATTGTTTGCCTTAACGCTGGTCCATCCGTTTTCGACGAGCCCCTTCGTTATTAGGTCGTTGGCCTGACGGTTGTACAATTTACCATCTTTGGAAGGGACGTCAGTCCATGGAACACGCCTGAAGGCTCGGTCTGTGGCAGCAGACAGGTCCTTGGCCTTCCAGCCATCGGGAAACTGTGTATCCCAGTCCAAGCTTTGAGGCTACGGAATGTTAGTAACGGTCAGAGAAAGTTGAATAGGAAACAGAAAAGGATGCACTAACCTTGAACCAAAGGCCCGCGTTGATAGCAGATCCACCGCCGAGAACACAGCCTGCCATGGGAACAACATCCGGACATTTGATGCCAGCACTATCTTGCCATATGTGTCCGTAAAGCCCAGGGACATCGAATCTTGTAAGATTAGAATTCTCAAGCCAGGCGCCTCTCCTCCCTGCACACAACTGTCAGAGCTTGGTCCCGTAGTTAGCTCAGCGATCTTTATTGACTCACTCCCGCCCCATCTGAAAGATGATGGAGGTCCTCTTTCGATTAGTAGCACACTCTTGCCGCTAGCAGAAAGCTTGTCAGCAGTGACTATTCCTCCCGGGCCACTGCCCACAACGATATAGTCAAAGGTATCATCGGCGATAGTCGCAGCATGTACTGTCATTGACACTTATTGAATGGTCAGCCATGTAGTGCAATCGAGATTCAAGGACGTACACTGAGCCAAAGAAAGGACCGAAAAGCCCGAGAAGAACTTCATTATTATAACCGTCACAGCGATTCGAGGCAAGACAACAAGATGTTTGTTGTGAGAAGAGAGGTTTGGAAAGTGGCAGACAAGTCCAAGTCGAAATAATGGAAGCACATGGCTTTCGATCTGAGCTGAATCAAAACTGGTGTACAGGGCCCAGGCTGTCGGCGTCTCGAACTTGGAATTCAGGGGGCAGGAAATTATAATACCGACATCGTCCCGGAGAGTAAAGCCACTACACATGCCGGTACTTAGCGCAATCAGTTTCCAGGCAACCGTTCGAGTCAGTGTGCACTTTCCGGGGCTGTAAATTGCCGTAGTATTGAAGATAAGGTAGTCGATGCATTGCCCGCGGAGCCTTGAGGCTTGACAAATCAGTTCATTCCGTCAATTTGTTATTTCATCTTAGCAAAGACATTTGGAACAGTATCGCCTGCCGTCCGTGGGTAAAGATCGGGACAGTCACCTCCTTATTTCGATATATGGCCAGACCATTAGGCATTCCCGATGACTACAGCAGCTGGGCGCTACCCGGCAGGTCTACTACCTCACTGCGTGGGGATAGTGTTTCTTGACGGGACTTAAAATCCTGCGCTTCTGGCTCATTACCATGTGAGATGAAATTTCAAGGTATCTTGTAGCGTCTGATATTCAAAGATCACGGCATTGTATGTCTCCGAGATCCTGACAAAGACTAAGCACGGCCAAAGATCGAGACAGCCAATTTTATCAAGACATGGTAAGATCCATTAGGCAGCAATAAAAGTCTGTCGAAGTAGATTGAGTCCTAAGCTTGAATCCATCAAGCTCCAGTGATAAAGCTCACCCACTCACCCACAAGCACATGGTATTAATAGTCTTTTAGAAACTGACCAATTTCCTTTTCAAACGCTCAACTTCGCTTTGTGGGAAGAAACAAAAGGAGGTCTATTCACATCGGCCCTACACTTTCCGAGAGCATAAGATATGAGCCTTCCACCTATCTTGGTAGCGAAAAGTCTGAATAGCGACCAGGAGCAGCGGGGCCTTCACGGTACAAGACCAATCAGTTGTCAAAAACATCAAAATGAAAGGGACGAGACTCGAACTCGCGCGGGTTGCCCCACCAGGAAACAGATGTTAAGCTGACCTTAACCTGGCGCCATAACCAACTCGGCCACCCTTCCAATTGTTGGATCTCCACCCTGAAATCTGTGTACATGTTGCCAGTCGGCTTGCTATTGTGCTCACCCTCTGTCCTTGCTTGCGTTGCGCTGACGATGGCCTCATAACATTGGAGTTTCTCTTCACGTTCGTATTCCAGTCCACTGGGGACATTTCGCCGCATGATTAGCAATCACTTACGTTCGGCGTAATCAAACTCTCTGGCAGAGGCATGGGTCGTTGAAAAAGGACGCGTCTGCAGCGATCGCCCCACGACTTAAATTCCTGCATACAAGCAAATGCCGATGCATTCAACCATTCCGCGCACAAGTCCTCTCACAGCTGAAGGACCAGCCTTATGTCAGGGATAGGAAGAATGCTTTTGTTGGACACTGAGAAAACCTGTGATTGAGTCGAGCGCTGAAGATGTTTGCCCAGTCTAGAGCACCGTCGCACGGTCCAGCGCTACTAAGCCGCTTACCACAGCCCTATGATGGCCTGGATCACGCCGTCGAGCCCTGGGAATCCCCAGACATGACGCGATAGTCCCTGGAGAACTATAGCGTGACTTGTTCGTACTCGGATTCTGAGAAGAAGTGATTGGGGGAGAACGTCCCTCACCTAGCAGAGGATCAAAGAAACAGAATTGGCATTGACGTTGGAAATGAAGTTGAACACCGACATGGAGATCTCAAACCTTATTTGAACAAAGCGTGGAGGTGGGTTGGAGCCGAGCCGAAGAAAGCAACAAGGAAGGTTTGAGACATCTGCTTGTCATCAGACGAAGCGCGCAGGCACGAGACGCCCAGCCGGCTGGCTCACTACCTACATGGTCCCGACATTAGTAGACGGCAACATCCATTAGATCACCGCAAGTGCGCTAATCTTTTCCATTCCTGCGACACATATTCTTGACTGAAGCCATTTCATTTGGATCGATGTCTGTGTCCGTTTTCAGTCAACACCTGATTGCACCCACACATCCCCGTACCTTCGCTTAAAGGCAAGACATATTCTCGGAAATCTAGAGCGGCGTGAGCGGTAGCACTAATTATGTAGATCTGATCGTGGAGACGATAGTCATGCCATCTCCTCGGGCCGGCCGCATAGATCGGACAGATCCGGCCGAAGAATTCATTTTGACTCTTTTTGGACGGGTGAAGTGACAAGCTCTGATCTATGATGACCGGAAACGGAACATATGGAACATGGAACGCAGATCGGAGTAAACCTAGAAGTCCAAATTTCGTATCGAAGATCCGCTCTAGAGAGCCTGAGAATGTTCCCATGACCGCCGCATGCATCCACAAACGATGACCGCCAAAGTAGCACCAGAATCTCCAACTAGAGGCTACTTCAAAGGTTGTGAGGTTTAAGTATCTTGTCATCCACACTGAAATTGCGTCAATTCTGTCGGCCCCCAACGCAGACTGTGGCCTTCTTTGATGTAAGGTCAATCAACACTAATACTTTATTGTCTTTGTGAAAGATGGTCAAACTTTCCATTGTTGGACTCCTGTCCTTGACGGGAATCGCTGCAGCGGCCACCTCTCCAGATCAGACCTGTGGAGGTTCCAATAGTTATACCTGCCCAGGATCTCAATGCTGCAGTCAATATAACTGGTGGTAAGGCTAACCTCACTAAAGATGGACGAGACTGCGAAGAATTATCAAGGCTGACCTGGTATACTAGCGGAACAACTGACGCACACTGCGGAACAGGATGTCAATCCAAGTTCGGTAAATGCACAACTGGCTCCAGCAGCAGCGGGAGTGGCAGCACCAGCACCAACGGCAAGGTCAGCTCGGATGGCACCTGTGGCGGCACCGCGGGATACACCTGTAAGGGAAGCACTTTCGGAACCTGTTGCAGCCAGTGGGGATACTGCGGCAACACAGATGCCCATTGCCTCAACTCCTGCCAGTCAAAGTTTGGTGATTGCAGTTCCGTTACCAACGGTGGCAAGACGGTCAGCCAGGATGGAACCTGCGGTGGAACGGGTGGAAACACCTGTCGAGGTAGCAACTTCGGTGACTGCTGTAGCCAGTGGGGATACTGTGGCTCGTCTACCGATCACTGCAGCACCGGCTGCCAGTCATCTTTTGGAACCTGCTCTTCTTCCTCAGGCGGAGGGGCTGCTGCCTCTTCCTCTGCAGCGCAGCCTGCATCTACTGGTGTCAAGACAAGTCCAGACAACACTTGTGGTGGCTCCAATGGCTATACATGCCCATCTGGGTTGTGTTGGTAAGTCATAGACGATACTTCTTCTTATCCTCTTGTATCATCAGACCACTGACAAGTCATCTCATAGCTCAAAGAATGGATACTGCAACACCGGCGACGACTTCTGTGGCTTTGGATGCCAGACCTCCTTCTCACCAGGAACGTGTTCAACCTGCCCTGGCTCAGCATGCAGTGGTACGGTGACCAGCAACCCGACCTGCTCCGCAAACAACGGCTACTGCTGGACATTGAGTTCAAAGAAGTTCCAAATCGTTTGCGGAAGGCTTGCTTCCGGAGACTATCTCGGCTACGTTGATGCCACGAGCTTGGGCGACTGCATTTCAAAGTGTGCTGCAAACTCAGCTTGTGTCGCTGCGTCTTTCTACCAGGGCAGTAGCACGAGCTGTAGCTTGCTAAGTAGCTACCAAGGTTCTGCTTATGGCAACTCGGCAGGTGGTCAGCAGAATCATGCCTATGTCCGCGGTCCCAGCTGTGGGTGAAGGCGTGTTGTGAACGTGCGGCTTGACTACAGTTTACAGTCACCATCAGGACGCCGAAACTGCACGGCAAAGGTCGACGATCCCTGTAATACGCGGAGTTGCCGTTAGAAAACAATAAGAATCTGGTTATTTATTCAAGAAAGCCCTAGCCTTGTACTCAACTATGACGAAGCAGGAAATATCAGACACATGCGTTATTCAGTCAGCTGGAGAAACTGACTCTCGAGAGGCCATGTTTACCATTAGGAGCCTGCATTCCACGCGATCTGCGAGACGGACCAGCGGTAGAACTCCGTAATGACTTGTAAAATATCCGGGAACACGTTAAGCCGAGAGAAGGGGCTGTCTCAGCACCTCTATCAAGTTGGGCAAGGGACTATACGTAGACCGTAATTTTCATAAGATTTCTACTTGATTCTCTCATGTTCTCTATTAAAGTATTACCTCAACGCAACATGCTGCTATGCTGTTACTTTCACGCCGTTCATTTGGCCATCGGCCCGCCAATCCTCCAGGAATTTAACGTAGGCATTCATTCCATGTGGGAACGGCGCTCCTCTAACCAACTTCATTTGTGCCTCGAGTGGGGCTTTTTCGCCCTCGTTGTTCATGTAGCTTGGTGTGCATATAGACAAGCTAGAGAACCAGGCCGCATGCTGCATAATGAAACCGACATATGCTTCTTCCCCTTCCGATGTGCTCTCTATTACCACCTTATCGGTGCTTTTACCCGCACGCTTCATAGCTTCGACTACCATGTATGCGCAGTGTTGAGAGATGACGTCCTGGGCGTAAGCGAAGTTTGCCGCGGCGCCGATCTGCAAAGGGCCGGTCAGGAACAGGTTTGGAAACCCGTCAGTGAGAACGCCGTGAAGGGTAGACGGGCCTTTGCTCGACCACTTCTCCGATAGGTGCTCGCCGTTCCGGCCCTTGATGGACATGTTGGACCTGCTTGATGGCTCGGCCATGTCTGCTGCAGGGGGCCTGTATCCTGTGCTCAGCACAATGACGTCGAGGGGATAGTCTTTACCGTCGACCACTAGTGAGTTTTTGGTGGCGTGGTCGACTCCCTTGCCGTTTGTATCAACAAGATGGACGTTGGGTAGGTTGAACGCCGGGAGATAGTCGTCGTGGAAGGTCGGTCGCTTGCACCATGATGGGTACCACGGCTTCAGAGCCTCAGCAACTGACTTATTCTTCACAATCTCCTCAACTCGACGTCGAATCCTCTCTGATCTCGGGGCATCCAGGGCGAGGAGACTGCCGATATGGCCGGGAATATCTTCCAATCCAAGAGGTTTCTCGTGTGGTGCGCCGACAAGGCCTTTGTAAGTCTTAATTTTCGTCCAGCCATCATCTACCAAGTTCTCTTCTGCCTCGCCGCCAGAAACAAGCTTATTGAAGTTGTCGAGGCGACGCCTCTGCCAGCCTGGGCCGTCGGCAATCTTCTTCCACTCTTCTGGATCAGTAGGCCTCTGGCCTCTCTCTTCTACAGATGACGGCGTTCTTTGGAAGACGTAGAGCTCCTTCGCCCACTTAGCGAGTTGTGGAACGAGCTGAATGGCGGTTGCGCCAGTACCAATGATGCCAACACGTTTCCCTTCAAGGCCAGTGAGCTGAACATTCTCGAGATCCTCCGGGTTTCCACCAGTAACTTCGTAGTTCCACCGCGCAGTATGGAACATGTCACCCTCAAAGGCCTCGAGGTCCTTGGCCGCTTTGGGATGGTTTAGAACGCCGTTGGCGACAACGACGAACTGTGATCGAACCGTCATCGTGATGGGCGACTCGTCCGGGCCGCGGACCTGCTCGATAGCCACGATCCATCGCTTAGCGTCCTCGTCCCACTCGTAGCTCTTGATCTGCGAGCGAAATACACCCTTGTCCGTCAGGTCCCATGTCTCTGCCATTCGATCTGCATGAGCTCGCAACTCGTGACCGTATGAGTATCGGTGCTTCGGAACATAGCCCGTCTCCTCGAGAAGCGGCATGTAGGTGTAGGATTCGACATCGCACATGAGACCTGGGTAGCGGTTCCAGTACCATGTGCCGCCATATCCACCAGCGGCGTCGACAAGGCGAATATCCTCGGGCTTGAAGCCAGCTTGGATGAATCGAATCGCAAACAGCAGGCCGCCGTAGCCGGCGCCGAGGATGATGAACTTCACCTCGTCGCCATCCTTGAGGCTCGGCGTCTGGGCGTTGAGCTTCTCGTGATCGACCCATGGGTCTTGGGCCAGCTTGCTGAACTTCGCGTCCGTCTCCATCTCAATGTACTGCGCGTTGCCGTCGGACCGCTGGCGCTTCTCCTTCTCCTCTGTGTACTTCTTATTGAGGGCCATGAAGTCAGCCGCGGCAGCCCCGGCCGCGGTGTCTGTCGTGATCTGAGGAGGTGCAGCCATGTTGACGTTTGGCTTGCAGGTCAAATTGAGGTGTAGTTGAGGTAGGTGAGTCTGCTCGACGACCTCTACATCATCTTCGAGGAGGCGAATCGTCTAGTTTTGAGTCGCCAAAATATGCGGGCACATGTCCGTTGACGACAGTCCAAGCGGTGTCCTCAAACAGCTCTAGTGACATATTCCATGCTCGCACTTGTCATCTGGTCTCAATTGGGGTTCCTTCGAAGAGGGACACGCATCCCCGCGTACCACAATTGTCCAAGCCGGTGCGTGTCTGCGGGTCGTCGTATTGGGGCTTCAATCTATGGATTAGTCGGGGAGTACCATGAGCCCGACGAACCATTACTCGCTTCACCAGGAGGGCCCAGTGCCTCCAGATCGACACAAACGTATTCGTATTCGTTCGTCGCATTTCTAGTGCAACATAGCAACGTCGCTTAAAGAAAGATGCGGTAGTTGATGGTGGATCTTGGCCTCTGCTGGACTAAAACGATCTCAGGATCTACATAGACCCGCCAGGCTTCTAAAGGTCCGGCTCCTGCTACGCTGCATGTGTTAAGTGGGTTATCGTTGCTGAGAGTCTTGCCATAGGTCAAACTTCAAGGAAGTTGGAGACGAACCTGCGTGTCTCATCTGGGCCCTGACGGGTGGCGCATCTGCTGCATCATGGATCCATGGTGTCACTGTCTAACGACTCGATGCACGTTGCTCCGTGCAGCACGCTCGGTTTCGAGACTCCAACGCGACTGGCCCGCCGCTACGAGACCGAAACCGATCAGACGACCCCATGAACGGGTAGTTCCCGCTACACTGGGCGGGAACGACCGTCGTGTGCCACAACCAGCACGCCCGGTGTCATAATTGACCTGTAATGGCATAGATTAGGTGAGGACTGACGGGCGATGTTGACGTTTATGCGCTTCTCGTCTTCAGACATTAGGCTCATAGTGATGTGGTATTAAAGCCAGGAATAAGCTTGCGTCAACTCAAATTTAATGCAGCGGGGTATGGGATGGCCGAGCTTATGTTGACCACTTGCTGACGACAGATGTAAGTTACCTTAGTCTGTGCATGAGCTTGAGGCCGGTGTCTGAAGCACCGATTGACCAGGTTTCCATTCATTCTTGCAACCATACGGCGCGGATCGGTGTAGCCATGGCTATGGACCAGATGCTCCAACCAGTGCGGTAGAATGAAGATAAACGTTACCCCTCTCGATGCCGATTCACTGAGTGATCCGAGAGCCCATCGCAATCCTGGGTGAGGTACATAAGTAAGTAGGGATTTACGCTAATCACTTGACTTAGGTGCCAGTCTCAATTAGGGAATAACCGAACAGTCTCACGCAATGTTCTGCTTGTATTTGTTCGAGGATTGAAGGTCGGATCCCCACGTGCATCCGAATTCGACGCAACTGATAATCGACGGCTCGCGATCTAACCAAGAACTGGCAATTCTACCCACTTTCGTACATGCTCATTGCACTACTAGTGGCCCCCTGTTCACGTCGACCCCCTGATTTTACCCCTCAAGCGAAGCGAAGGATTTATCGAGGAGCCAGATATCTGATAATCCAGGCTGGCGCACCATCGCCAGACGAGTTCGCTTTTGTGCTTGTCTCAATGAATGAGTGCATCGACCGAAACATCACACATTCACGAAAGATAACTGCAAGTGAGTTCAAGGTATCCCCTATATTTCTGCCCGTCATAGCTGACCTCAATCTCAGTATCTCGAGATCATGACTTCCATCGCAACGAATGACTTGAATCTTCCTGACTATGATGACCTTCCGCCCGTCGAGGGTATGCCCAAAGGCTGTGCCTGGGGACTATTCGACAAAAATGGGAAGAAGGACCTCTTCGGGACCCTAAACTTGCTCACCCCTTCAGTTGTGAAGGCAGCCGGCGCGGAAATACGGGATGGCGTGTCCATCTCGTTGAAGTGAGATGCCCACATTACCTACTTACTTAGAGCGGACGCTCCATAGCTAACACAACGCTATACAGCTGGCCTTTAGATAGCATGAACAAGCTGGCTATTCCAGGACGCAAGCAATCGGTTCACAAGGTGCACACGCTGCAGACTGCCGGACTCAGTCAAGGGGTTGGCTGGGACGACGAGCTAGAGTTCAACACACAAGGCAGCAGTCAGTGGGACAGTCTTGTTCACTGGCAGCATCAGCCGACGGGACTCGCCTACAACGGCTTCAAGCCAACTCAAGAAGAACTTTCGGCGACGTCAACAGCGACAAACAAGATGCCCACCATCGATCACTGGCATGATCGAGGTGGCGTAGTGGGCCGCGGGGTTCTGATCGACTACAAGGCATATGCCGACGCGAAGGGGATAGACTACCATCCCATGGACGGCTACCGCATCACTATCGAAGATATTGAGGCTGTAGCCAAGCATCAAGGCGTAGAGTTCAAGCAGGGCGATATTTTCTTGCTTAGAACAGGCATTACTAAGATCCTAGATAAGCCTACGCCGGAGGATTTTGCAAAGTTGGGACAGTACAAGTTGTCCGGCGTGCATGGCACAGAGGAGACGGCCAAGTGGTTCTGGAACAAGCACTTTGCCGCTGTTGCTGGCGACTCCAATGCTTTTGAGGCATTTCCCCCTATCAAGTCTGATGGAACTCTGGCAGACATGACTGATCTTGGTACGTCATTGTGATGAGCTGAAAGAAAACTATTGCAGAACCAGCCCGGCTGACTCTTACTGCAGTTCTTCACCCCTACTTCTTGAGTCTTTTCGGCATGCCCATTGGCGAGCTATGGGATCTCAGTCGCCTGTCAGCATACTGCCGAAAGACAGGAAGGTACTCCTTCTTCTTGACCTCTGCGCCTATGAACGTCTCCTGTCTCGTAGGATCGCCGCCAAATGCCCTGGCTATATTCTAGAAGCTTGGCAGAAATTTTGGAAGCGCCATAGATCTCATTTTCATAGACATTCAAGGACTGGACGAGTGTCGAGAACGAAATGGGCACGCGCTATCATTATAGAACACAGTGACATGACGAAGAACATGACGGGAAACAACCATTATCATTAAAAAGCTTATTGGTATCAAAGATCATTGGCGCATCATGAAGCGCAGGCCTTCCATACACGCAGTGTATTCGAGCATGCGAAGTTCCAAGTGTTGTATCCCGATGATTACCAACACCAAACCCCAAGGGCATCGCGGGTATTCAGACCATGGCAACATCCACTAGCAGCATCGAGCTCTCGCTACTGCATAGCAGCATAGACGAAGCCGGCAGCAGCGGCAGCAGCAACAGCCATTCCAGTCTCTCTCGGTGCGGCGCCCTTACTGGTGCCAGTCGCCCCCGCCGCACCCTCGCTTGTGAGCGCTGCCAGCTTGGTGCTGCAGTAGCCTCCAGAGGCCAGAAGGCTCTTGACCTCGGCCGCGATGATGGGGATATCGGTGCACTCATGCCACACGGCTCGCATTTCCGACATATGGGCAGTCTGCCATGACTCAACGGCGTTCGACCAAGAGGTGTACTGGGCGCTCATTGAGTCTGTGACGGAGATAGTGCTGCAAGGGTCTACCGTGCCGTTGGCAAGGGACGCGGTGGCGGCCCACTCTTGAAGGGCGAAGTTCGGGGTGGGAAGGGGGTCGCTGCCGGTGACGGCGCTGGCGAAGGCGTAGACGGCGTTTGTACACTCGGGGGTGCCGCGGGCTTCAAGGACCTTGATGATCTTGGTCGGTTCGATTCTCTTGTGGAGCTGGAGGTGGACGTCGCCGGCGGCAGCAGCAACAGTTGCGGCGAAAGCGCCGAAGATGACGGTAGCAACGCGCATGTTGATTCAGTAACAAGGATGAAGTAGGAGGATTTTCTTAGTGGGTTGAGCTTGATAGGTGCTGTTCGAAAGAGACAGAGTCCTCAGAATGGTGATTGATGCAATTACAGACTGTGGGCAATCATTTGCAACCGGAACAGAGCAACTATTTATCATCGGGAGACAAGCAACAGTCTCAAACCATCGTGGGCTGATGCCTACAAGCAACCAAAGGTACCCTTGCCCGATGACTCCAGCGAGGAAATGAATTTTCTAGGGCAAGCTGAAAACGAAGTCAACCAGTTTCCCTTCCAGGTTAACTCAATGGTACCCGAAAACATTAGTCTGGACAAGCTTCTGACTGTGCCGCCCGGCTGCCTACAAAGCGCATCTTGGCGCTGATTGCGGGTTGAAATCTGAGCCGCTTGATAGGGCCGAAGAGCACCGTTGGCCGTTGTCTGACCCCGTAATGAATTTCCGCTCTCGACCGAAGACCCTGGTCGTGTCAGCCTAGGTTACCAGCCAACAAAGCAAGCGTTTACACGGCCTTCGGGCGGCGAGGCAGATCACGAGGAGAACCTCGGGGGCTGAATACATGTGGCACAGCCCTGTCATCTCGAGCGACGGTAAGTTGTCAGACGGCCATTGACGAGAATGCTGTGCCGCTCGTGTTGTTCACCCGTAAGCCATAGGGAAAGCGTGGGTGAGTACCACAGGCTGTGTTACACCAAGGAAGAATGAAAAAGAAGACGGCATGAATTGGATTGGCAGCTAATTCTGGCCTAGACCGTCAGGATTGGCCTCATTTCTTGCCAGGGATTGGACTTGGAGCGGAGCTGTGTCCGTACCTGCATTAGCCACGGTACCGAGGCCCTCAAGCCAAATCCGCCATTTTCTGACATATGCGCATGGGTGTTTACCAAAGTCCCTCATCATTGGAAGTGGGTGGACTTTTTCTAAAACCAATCAAGCCGAATGCCAGGTACAAACGTTAGGTTATAATTGGGTCTGAAGGAACAATTGGCGATGGGCAGATGCTGATGTCTGGTGGTTTCGATTGAGATAAGGTAGGTGGGTATGACGATGGTGGGATGCCGACCTGAGCCATCCTGGCAAAGCCCACGAGATCCCATGGTACTCAGTCCACCATGGGTCAAATTCAACGATAGTACGGAGTAGGTGCCCCAAGAATCCTCACGAGTGTGCTTATGCATGTGAACGCGTGCAAGTCAACAGAAAGCCTGGAGGGTTCTTAACACAAGACGGCTCCCGGGGGTGTCGGCAATTTTTGGATCAAATGGAGATTGCATGTCACCAGAAGTATTGTGGGTAGTGTTGAAATCGCGTTCCCCTTGCGCGCAGTGAAGTCAATGCAAGAAGTCTTGAAGTTGAAAATTATATATTTTCCGCGGAATTGAGTCACGCCGAGGACTCTGGTGGCTTCTCGGTCTGTCCACGTATGTTCTACCTGGGAGTAATATGGTCGTGGCTATCGAGTGTTGGACCTCAAAGACTTGGCAATTCGATATCTCAGCACCCCAGAAAGAAATATTGACAGGATGCGCCACGGTAAGTCCAAAGGCCGAGGACGAGTACTTCTCTTGGAATGTTGCACGGGAGAATACCCCGGGCTTGTCTTCATCACCATCAAGTGGTTGTGTTTGGAAATAACATTACAAGTATTTGAAAAAACAATGAATGCTATCAACCTCCCATCACTTTAACTCTATTTAGGCTATCCCAGACTCCCAGTGACGCTGACGTCGCTGAGGATGGTGGGGTATGAGTGGGCAGCATGACGCGGGAAAGGTCTGTGGAAATGCCAAACTATTGGGCGAATTGACTAGTTTCTGAGTTTTTCGGTGGGAACAACGGCGGAGGCGGCATGCGTAGATTTTGTCATGCAGATCGAACCCTAAAGCTTGCTCGGAACAATTGCACACAGAACTTGATCCAACTTCGCGATCTCCCGTCGCTGGCTCCGGCAACTCGAGTTTTTCCGTCCCTCTACGACGAAGAGTATATTCGACTCTACCTAGCAGCTATTTTCAGCTGTGTTGCTCAGCACTTGTCGTAGTCGCATCAACGCTAAGATCGTGTACCGCCAGCAGTCCTTTAAAATGGCGCATCAGAACGGCGGAAACACGGTCTTGCTGACCGAGGAAGAGGCTCAGCGGATTCGGACCACTGTAAAAGAGACACAGAAGAAATGCTCAATGCAAAAGGGCAACGCCAGAGAGTTTCGGGATGCTCACGCTACTGTCAGCCAGGCGACTGGTACCTCACTCATGATGGACATGGGTCAAATGACTGGACAGGGCCAGAAGGACACAATCCCAGCTCTTGGTGTTGGGCAGGCCTACTCACCCAGCACCGCATCCCTGGCTGAACTCAAGCCCATGGCATTCTCAGAACTCACATTAGAGACCCATCACCGTGGACGTTCTTTGATAGTGCAACGTGCGAGGCGCTGTCCCGTGGTTGCTCTCGCTGCCCGCTCATGGACTGTTGTCCAAGACGAGGAAGAGAAGGAGACGGAACGTTTGGAGATGGTCCTGCATAAAACAACAGACGGCGAAGATACCCTTGAGTCGGCACGGCGGTTCATCATCAAGGAGCCGTACTTCACACTGACGGAAGAGGGTGAGGCTACCCTGCGGATCGACCACCCCTCCGATCTTGTTATCATTAGAGAGGAGATTGTGAAAGGCAGCTTGAGCGAGGTCGAGGATGGAACCAAGGGGGATGAGATTGCAAAGAAGTGCAAGGACAAGGGTAACGCGGCACTGCAAAAGAAGGACCTCCCTCTCACTCGG
The DNA here is from genome assembly GCA_001563135.1 of Colletotrichum simmondsii. Taxonomy (NCBI): domain Eukaryota; kingdom Fungi; phylum Ascomycota; class Sordariomycetes; order Glomerellales; family Glomerellaceae; genus Colletotrichum; species Colletotrichum simmondsii. The sequence continues at coordinate 195,792 of JFBX01000910.1, forward strand.
ACAAGTTACAGCCAAGGACTTAAGGTTGCCAGACAAGAGCCCGTCCAAAAGACGAACCCGGACATCGCAAGAGACATTGCACGGAACCGAGCTCACGCGCATCTGCTCATGGACCGACAGGATGAAGCCATCGCCGACGCCGAAGCTTCTCTCATTGGTGCCGACGACCAGAAGTCCAAGGAACTCGATAGCAAGGCCTACTTCCGCGCCGGCAGCGGTGCTTACAACCTAGGCCACTTTGAAGAGGCCAAGCAGTACTTCGAAAAAGCTCACGAACTCGCACCTGCGGAGAGAGGCGCGGCCGTCTATCTGCGCAAGGTCGAGATGCGGCTTCGTGAACAGGAAAAGGGGTCATACGACCTGCAGAAGATCAGGGCCAATCTCACTAGAGCCTCACCACGGGCCGACGCGGCAACCTTTACAGCGAAGACTGAGGTCAAGGATAGCAAGGGGCGAGGCCGAGGCTTGTTCGCGACATGCGATATTGCCGCTGGCGAGATAGTCATGGTTGAGAAGGCTTTCTGTGTGGTCTGGGGTCACGAGAGCGAGGTTCTGACCGCAATGACCTACGATGTCCGCGATGACAAGATTAGGGTGGCACCCGTCGGTCTGACTAGGGCCATCTCTCAGAAGCTTCTTAGGAATCCTTCCCAGATCACAAAGGTCCTGGATCTTTACGGAGATTATCAGGGTGAGGGCAAGGCCACGTCAAAGACCCCAGAGGGCCCGGTGGTCGACGTCTTCCGGATCCATGACATTGTCTCTCGCAACGCCTTTGGACCCGGCGGCCAGTACGGAGAGGAGGGCGCGAGGAACGCAAGCACCGGTCTTTGGGTCTGGGCAGCATACATCAACCACTCCTGCGTCGCCAACGCTAAGAAGGACTACGTCGGCGACCTGATGGTCCTTCGTGCGCTACGACCAATCGCCAAGGGTGAGGAAATCTTCCACAGCTACGACGAATCGAGCAACTACGAGGCGAGACAGAAGGCTCTCATGACAACGTGGGGATTCGAGTGCAACTGCGCGCTTTGCGCTGGTGAAAAGACGGACGACGCCAAGTTGCGCCAAAAGCGGCAAATGTTGGTGAACGACGCAGATGACTTTGTTTCGACGACGCATTGGACCAACGCGAAGAGGATCACCATTGCCAAGGCTCAGCGTCTAGCGAAAGATATCGACGCGACATACGAAGACAAGAAGTATGAGGGTGTTCCTCGTCTGGCATCAGAGAGGGTTCGGGAATGGCTCACAAAGGCAGCTCCTCGCAAGTAAACATGAAGACCCAGAATCCTGCGATGCTGGGTAGACTCATCGGTCTTGTTGTGGACTAGAATAGCAGAACGATCATTCCGCTTGCATTAGGTATAGACCTCCACACACGAAAGGCAGTATCAGACCAAATTCTCCGACTCATGCTGAGCGGACGTTCACACTAGCCATAGCGATACAACGGCCTCTCCTCGACATTGACGAGTGATGCTTTCACAGCTCTAGAAGTATAAGTCAGTCTATGATGGACCGCAGTAGCAATTGATTTGCTTGCGTTATGCTACAGGACCTGCCGGAATCTGACAGCTAGGAATTGAAGGTACCTTAACGCCACGTGCCTCGGAAATCTCTCTTCACGTTGCCTTCATCAGTGAGAAGCCCAGGATCTGGGCTTCTTTGTTCGATATCCTACATTGTGGTGCGCTGATCACGTTAAAATATATGGAAGCTGTACCTTTTGGGGAATGACAGGGCATTGACTCGTCCAGAGCGGAACCGCATGGGCTCTGCGGAACCGCAACTCCTGATGTTGTACCTTGTCCCCAACGCAACAACAAGGGAACATCGTCCCCCATGATCAGCGAAGATGTCCAGTTAGCCGATTGCGGGGGAATACTCTTGCATTTAACAGGCTTTCCGTGAAGTTGGTCCTGGTTCCCGTGCTTGCCGAGACGAACCACAGACTCAGAATCAGGTGCTTCCCCTCTTCTGCAAGCAATATCCCCACATCAACCCCAGACGTCACGGAACGTCAGCCCATAAGCTCATATCCTGCTCGTCACTCATATGATCTGACAATTCCCAGTCCAGAGCCTCGGGACCGTTTGCCAATGATATTTACCGAGCTAACATCCAACTCCGTCATTGTGTGATTGCCTTATACCTGTCTGTCCTGAAATGTTATATAATTCACTTCGATCATTTTGAATCGCCAGTAATCAAAGAATACCTTGCATCATGGCTGCAACTTCACGAGCTGCTAGATCCTTTTTGCTGCGAGCTTCAAGATCAACATTGCCTGCACTGACAGCTTCGAGCCGAGCGACTTGCAATTCCCCGGCCTTCACTCGCACAAACTTGAGCCCTGCCGGCTCGCTATTGATGAGGCATCTGTCAACGATGAAGGCCCTCGTCTACGACAGTTCAAACTCTGTATCATTGAAAAACAAACCTCTCCCCACCATCTCAAAACCAACCGATGTCATCGTCAAAGTCACAAAGACAACAATTTGCGGCACTGATCTCCACATCCGCAAGGGCGACGTAGCAACATGCCAGCCAGGCACCACATTGGGTCACGAAGGTGTAGGTATTATCCACTCAGCGGGAGCTTCGGTCACACGATTCAGGGAAGGAGACCGAGTCCTCATCTCATGCATCTCCAGCTGCGCGACGTGTGAGTACTGCCGCCGGGGCATGTACAGTCATTGCACGTCCGGTGGGTGGATCCTCGGGAATACCATTGACGGCACTCAGGCCGAGTATGTCCGCATCCCCCACGCCGAATCTAGTCTCCACCCGATCCCGGACGGCGCCGATGACTCCTCACTGGTGATGTTGAGCGACATCTTTCCAACAGGACTCGAATGCGGTGTGCTGAACGGAAAGGTACAGCCGGGCGGTACTGTCGCTATTGTCGGCTCGGGCCCGATCGGTCTGGCGGCTATTATCACAGCTCAGATGTACTCCCCGTCTCAGATCATTGCCATCGATATGGATCCTAAGCGACTTGATGTCGCAAGGCAATTTGGTGCAACCGAGACGATTGACAGCTCCAAGGCAGATGCTGTAGCCAAGGTTAAAGAGTTGACGGAGGGCAAGGGCGCTGACTCGGTCATTGAAGCGGTGGGAATTCCCGCCACCTTCGATCTCTGTCAGAGCCTGCTCGCACCTGGTGGTGTTCTAGCGAATGTGGGAGTACATGGAACCAAGGTTGACCTTCACCTCCAAAATCTTTGGGACAAGAATATTTGTGAGTTCAAGATATCGGGCTAAACGTCGACGCCAATTCTCATTCATCATACAGCGATCACCACTAGACTTGTGGACACAACAACGACACCCATGCTTTTGAAGCTTGTACAGTCTGGCAAGTTGCAGCCCTCGCAACTTATTACTCACCGTAAGATCTCTACTCAGTATCGTGCAACATGTTATGAGAACATGACTGACGGGAGCTTCAGACTTCAAGCTTGGTGACATGGAGAAGGCATATGATACCTTCGGAGAAGCGTCTAAACATGGTGCCTTGAAGGTTGTGATTGATGTGGATTGAAAGTTCGGAAACCAAACATTTCGCACAACGTTTATCCCGCGGAATAGCCTATGTTTTGACAGATCGAGAGCCTGGGAGAAGAGATGGAGGTTCGAATGTTGGTAACGGTTGTTGGACAAGAACACATCTGTTGTACATGATTATTTGAAATAATGTGGGGAAGAAGATTCTCCTCACAGATGGACGAGTGCTGGAGTTATACCCTGATTGAAGTTGCCAAGCCTGTGAAATATTACAATATCAAAGTTTACTATCTGCACCGATGCCGGTTGTCAGTGTGATTGTTAATCAAGGAGATTGAGGACTCATATCAAAGCGGTTGGCTCTTCGTTCTTCGCAGAAATCAATCATTGGTGTTAGATACATGTACCTATGTTAACTGCCACGTAAGTATGTATTGTAACCTCATATTGTACTCATACGTATCACCGGCATGAATTTTCGATTTCAATATTTCCATCGCACCAATGACCTCGCACCTGGGCCGTATCAAATGTCACGCGCACTTCGAAGCCGCAATAATCCATGCCATCATGCCCGTATAACAATCGCGTGATGCACGTTTTTCCGTCCAACTACATCATACCTAACGTAGAGATTGCATACATTGCTTTCCTGTTCATGGGGTTATCTCGTCTTATCAAATCGGCGACTCTGCTAGATAGGCATGGCCAAATTCGGAAACATATTGGACCACTTCTTTGGCATCCTGATCTGCAACCTCATTCAGTGCACGTCGAGTCCACCAAAGGACCTGCATTATCTTATGATGCACGTCTTACCGCGTCTCCGGGTTCAAGTGGAGGCATTCCCCCCACGGTCAAACGCCCGGAAGTGATTCATCGCGGGGCCGGCTTGTGTCTTCACGTTGCATCGGACGCAGAAATCCTCGCGCGTGCACGGCCTCCTTGGGCAGTAAATCTCCAGAACTTAGATACCGCATTGATAAGACTGCTGGGAAAGGTGGCATTCGTGGCCAACTAATTTGCGCCTAACACATGCTTCGAGGGGCTGGCTCAGCAGTCCTGGACCATCTCCTACCCTCCTATGGCTTAGCGCCGGCATGGATGAGGCCTCAGAGTTTGGAAAAGGGCCCGAAGGTCTATGCATTAGTTTAATGGTCTACCAGTCCGCCTCGTTGGCTGTGAACCGGCAGAAAAGGAGGTGGTAGTGTAGAATTTTCAGTCATTGGAAGAAGAGCAGAATTTTGATCTGCTGGTATATCAATGTCGAGCCACCACGGGTGCTCTTGATGGTCTGCTCTATGGGCCGTGCCAGCAACCATCATGACAAACACGACTATCAAGTTCGAAATTCCGGGCACGGTGCAGCTGGTCGACACACAAGGCGTCCTCAACGTGAAGCATGGCTCGGAGCACACCAACATCGTTCTTGTTCCACAACCGAGCAGCGACCCGAACGATCCGCTATCATGGACGCGAAAGCGCAAGACATTCAACATCTCTTGGGTCATGACATGGTGCTTCTTCGGCGCTGCCATCATATCTGGCCTGTCTCCTGCCTACTTGCAGATCGAAGCAGACACCGGCATTTCTGTAGCAGACCTTAGCACTGGCAATGGCCTCATGTACCTCTTTCTCGGTTGGGGTACTCTGCTCACCCAGAATTTCGCCCTTAATTACGGAAGGCGCCCGACTCTCGTCTACTCTATGGTCGCGATGACCTTTATTAGTCTCTGGACTGCCTACGTCAAGTCTCGAGCCGAGTTCTTTGTCAATCGTATCATTATTGGCATTGTCTCTTCGCCGATGGAGACTCTCATCGAAGTCATAATTGACGACCTGTATTTCGTCCACCAACGAGGCTTCTACATGGGGATCTACAGTTGGATGCTGTGGTGTGGTGCCTTCCTCTGCCCAGTCGCTACAGGATTCATCGCCGAAGACCTGGGTTGGCGTTGGATCCAGTACATCCTATCCATTATAGGTGGCGTAGTAACCATTTTGACATTTCTCTTCTTCGAAGAGACCATGTTCTACAGGCCTAATTCACAAGCCGATGTTGGTGGCATCGCCGATCAGCAGCGGGGTCCCTTTGATAGCGACAAGAGCGCAATCGACACCGAGCGGTCCGAAGACCAAAAGCCTCAGCCTGCAGAAGGTGCAGCCAGTGTCAATTCTGAAATCGAGACACGCACTATACCGAATCGCGTCAATGTAGCACCCGAAAAAGCTTTCTGGTCGAAATTCAAGCTATGGGGTTATCAAGACGACAGAAAACCGAGACAGCTGAAGCAATCTCTATTGCCTTTTTACCTCCTTCGATTCCCTTCGGTCATTTTCGCAGGCATTCTGGTTGGAGGTATTCTCTCGTGGTACAATGTAGTTGGCGGGTCTCTGGCTCTCATCCTCGGCAATCCACCATACAACTTTGGCTCCAACGTTATCGGCCTCTTTTACCTTGCTTCGGTGATTGGAGTATCGATCGGATGTCTGATATCAAGCTGGGCGAGCGATGCGTTGTCAGTGTGGATGGCTCGCCGACATGGAGGAGTAATGGAACCAGAGCATCGTCTTTGGTTATGTTTCCTGGCTATCGTGGCCCATCCTGTCGGTTGCATTCTATACGGTGTGGGGGCTTCATACCAAATTCACTGGGTCGGTATTGCTTTTGGGTTGGCCTTGATTTCTGTCACTCTCCCTCTGGGAACCAGCATGGCGTTCACATATATCCTCGACAGCTTCAAGGACCTCGCTGGGGAGGGCTTCGTGTCAGCTATCCTTATTCGCAATACGATGGGTAAGTTGACGCCGTCATTCCTCTTGGCGTCAGATTCAAAGCTTACCATACCCAGGCTTCGCTTTCAGCTATGCTGTAGTGCCGATGATCAATAGCATTGGTCTTCGCGATGCCTTCATAGTCACAGCTGTTCTTGGAGTGACATTCTGGGCACTGTGTCTGGTCATGATGTACTTCGGAAAACCGCTACGACGCATGGCGGCGCCTCAGTACTGGGATATGGTAGAAAAGCATAGCCTTTCAGGACACTGAGTCTTTACATAAAATTAGCTACGTCTTACAGAGAGTTTAATGCAATAATTCTCGCTCTTTCCACACATGTAAAGGACGTCTTTTGACCACACTGCGTTTGTGTTATGAAAACCTACATGCAGTTACACCTAGGCTTAAGTTTATTCCATACATGTGATACTTGTCAGCGCCAAATACCGCGCCGTTGAATCCCTGCAGGCCACCCAGTATACCTGGATTGCCCGCGTACATTTCCGTCTTTGACATTTCTACCCTACATTCAAGTACTCTAAAAGTCACGGCGACCAAATTTTAGAGAGGATCCCTTCGTTCTAGTGCTACTCATGTGGTACTTGAAGCCAAGGACATAATCTTGGTTCTCCGATTTGGCGAGACACGAATACGAGTGCAAGCCCTCACATTTCGGGCAGTAGTTCAGCCGAGTTGTCTGAGGGCGTCTAAGGTAGATAGGAAGGATTGATTCATTATCAAGTTAAACTGGAGATCTAGCCGTCCCCTCCATTTTACGAGCGATATCCTTCCCAAAGGGGTAACAAGATGGGCCAACTTGAGACCTACGTTGCGTAACACCTCTCGAGCCAGCCCTCATTGTTGATTTACTTGGCTGGTCAATCAAGGAGTAAGACAGGTCATCTGAAAGCGGCAACCCGGGAGCATATCCTGCAATACTAGAGCGGTACGAGCTTGGCATTACTTCAACATACAGACCCCCCCGCTCAGAGCTTGACCCCCCGCAATAGCTGCATGCAAACTACTTGAGCCTCTTGGCTGTCCTTCTCGACTGCCTTTCGCGTAGAAAATTAGCTTAACTATGGTACTGTTGCCCCTCTGACGAACTCCATGTATCAATACTGCTCCTAGATTCTTTCAAGCACCCCAGTTGAGCTCACCACAATCCTCTACAGCCCCAAATATGGCCTCTGCTCAATTTTTCAACTATCCAGGGACTGAGTCCAACGCCGAGCAATATCACTACTCCCAAGCCGTAAAGATCGGAAACGTCGTTCGCACGTCGGGTCAGGGCGGCTGGAACGAGAAAGGGAATATCACAACCGACCTCGAGAAGCAAATCGCTATTGCGTTCGAGAATGCTCTTAAAGCTCTTCAAGCCGTTCACCCACGCATCAGCTTCAAAGACATTTACGCGATTCGCTCCTACCATCTTGATATGGACTCGAGTTTCGACGTCATGACAACGACGTTCAAGAAACTGTTCCCAAATCATAGACCTATCTGGACGTGCATCCAAATCGGCAAGCTTGGATTGGAAGGGATGCAGGTTGAAATCGAAGTTGAAGCGTTGATCCCCGTCTAAAGGACATGGATGTAGGATGCAAGAGAAACTTTCCCAATCTTGTGGTTTAGATACGATTAACATTGGCGCGGTATCTTGGGTACTTTATGTACCATATCGGCTGTCTGTCTGCAGAGTATCATCAGTCACCAAGTGCAACATCGTGTAGCCTTCCACCGTAAATCATTTGTCTTGATGAAGTGAGCGAAATTTTGTAAAATTATTCAACTCTGATGCTTTCAAGTACATGCAACTATGTGACTGTAGACAGCCCTTGGACCGCCTTGTGAATTTCAAGAGACCATGGCTAGGCTGTACCGGTAGAATACCGAGAGTGTAAAAGTTAGTTCAAAACCTCAATTTAATCAGGCACGAATAATACTCCGACTTACATTGCGAGTATACGACGACACCGCTGGTTTTGATACTTTTTGTAGAAGGTCCAAGCCAAGACGCAAGTTCGTCCTGACACAAAGTCGGCTGCACATGCAGCAGTGGCGCAACTCGCAGCTAAGCTCAATGCTGTCAAACCTTTGATTGGCGGCACCGAAGTAGGTTTAAGTAATGTGAGCTTGGTTGCTCCGGTCGATAAACCTTCTCGGGGTAGTGATGGACCGCCGCGGCCAAAGTTGAGGCCTACGCGACCAACCTGCAACTTGAGCGTAACCACATGTAGTGGCGTGTTGCCTGTCTCGGATATCCAGTTCCGACTTGGGACTGGGCAAAATGTCTCATGCTTCGTATCCGCAACCTGGAATCATGTCAAGCAATCACCGAGTTGAGCTTCCACTTTCCCGGCCCTCTAATTCAAGCTATCCGACCACCCTGTGCTGCCGCACCTCAACAGCCCCGCGCCAATGGCCCAAAAAGTTGCCTAATTCGGACAGCTCCTGCGGGAAACCCCGCACCCCTCTCATTGGCGTTGGGATGGTTGAAATTGACGCCGCAAAACTTGGAGTAACTCAGGTGGGGAGAAGTATCCGGACACATGTAAACCTGGTGGGCACTTACGACCAAAAGACGGGATCTTGTCTATCTTTTGTCTGCTTCAGGATCTCCGAGCCGCCAGTGTGGCTCCGTCTGATAGCTAGCCGCTGATGATCTGCAGAATTTCACAGATCCGCTTCCCCACTTGTCTGGGACACTTTGATGGCGGAGACACAATGATCCCATTTATTGCCTAGTCTGTCCGACATGCATTGACAATTTGCGTGGATAAGAGGGCGGGCTGCCTCACGTCTTCGACTTGAAGCAAGACGCCCTGTCCTGATTTGCTCAACTACGGCAATTGTGTCTTGTTTTCATTCCCCTTACCCACACACTTCGTAGTTCACACCAAGATGTCAGCTGCTACCTTGGGCCTCACAGCGCCGAATGGCACGAAGATTTCCCTGCCTACAGGGCTCTTCATCAACAATGAGTTCGTGAAGGCTAGCTCAGGGTCCAAGATCACGGCCATCAACCCAAGGTACGATAAGAAGCTGAAATCACCCGTCAAATCCCTTGAGACTGACGACATTATAGTGATGAATCAGAGATCGCTGCAGTTGAAGCCGCATCACCTGAAGATGTTGACAAGGCTGTAAAAGCAGCACGGGCAGCATTGAATGCCCCAGGCTGGGGCGACATCTCTGCCACGGATCGGGGAAGATTGATGTTCAAGCTCGCCGACCTCGTCGAGGCAAACCAAGAGACTCTAGCCACCCTTGAGACATGGAACGGCGGTAAACCGTATGGCGTGGCCCTCGGAGAAGATGTTGCGGAAACAATCTCAACGTTGCGCTACTATGCTGGCTGGGCAGACAAGATTCATGGCGAGACCATTCCGACGACGCCTCAGAAGTTCGCGTATACAATTAAGCAGCCGATTGGAGTTTGTGGACAAATCATTCCGTGGAACTATCCGATCATGATGGCAGCATGGTTAGTGAAATCGCCTCTCAATAGGAGAAAGGCAGAAACTAATTGAACTTCTAGGAAGCTCGGTCCGGCACTGGCGTGTGGCAACACAGTGGTTTTGAAACCTGCTGAACAAACGCCACTTTCTGTCCTGTACTTTGCAACTCTGATCAAGGAAGCAGGATTTCCGCCAGGCGTTATCAACATCATCAATGGACTTGGAAGGGAAGCCGGCAACGCCCTGGTTTCTCATACCGATGTTGATAAAATTGCTTTCACTGGCTCCACAGCAACCGGAAGACAGATTATGAAATCTGCGAGCGTCAACCTGAAAAATATCACGCTAGAAACTGGCGGAAAGTCGCCTCTCGTGGTCTTCAGCGATGCTGATCTCGACCAAGCAGCAAAATGGGGCCATGTTGGCATCATGAGCAACCAGGGCCAGATCTGCACATCCACATCCAGAATTCTGGTTCATGAAGATGTCTACCAGGACTATGTTGCAAGGTTCAAGGCGATATGTCTTGAGAACAAAGTCGGCAACCCCTTCGACGACGACACATTCCAGGGACCGCAGATCACGAAGGTCCAATATGAGAAGATTCTGGGATACATCCAGGCCGGGAAGGATGAAGGTGCCAAGCTTGTGACTGGTGGAGTTCCATTCAAGAATGTCGGAGATGGCAAAGGATTCTTCATCGAGCCAACAGTCTTTTCCGACGTGAAGAAAGACATGAGAATCTTCCAAGAAGAGGTGTTCGGTCCTTTCGTCGCCATCACGCCCTTCAAGACGGAGGAAGAGGCAGTTTCTTTGGCTAACAACACGTCATACGGACTCGGCGCTGCGTTATTCTCACGCGACATCGAGCGGTGCCATCGCGTAGCCGCCCGCCTCGAATCTGGAATGGTCTGGATCAACAGCTCGAATGACTCTGATATTCGTGTTCCATTCGGTGGCGTCAAGCAAAGTGGCATTGGCCGCGAACTGGGAGAAGCTGGCCTCGCTGCTTACTCACAGACAAAGGCAGTGCATGTCAACATGGGATTCAAACTGTGAACTGGTCGAGTAGAGAAATCTTGGAAGTCCATAGCCACATGATCTGTTGCCAGCCTCAGACTTTCTTCTTGAATTAATTATAGCACGACGGCATCTGACGCCAAGTCGGAGTACATTTCTGACCAAGTCACGTCCTCTCGAGCGGCCTTCCATACACCGCACAAAACCTCAGAGACAGTATGCAAGCTGGCAAACCGCATCTCATCTCGAACAGTATGAAGGATACCCAGAACTGCTTTTCTGTGTCTCGGGGACTGAACATGCGCACCAGCAACAAGCAAAGGGAAAATAACACAATTCAGCACCTTTGACGGCTGTTTCATATCGATGATGCACTCTAGACACGGCAAAACGTGCTGCTGTACGAGAGAATGAGAGACTGGTAGACCGCAAATGGCTCGATACATATAGATGAGAGCCGTATGCTGAAAGGCACGAATTAAAGTGAAATCGTTGTTGGCCTCTGAGTCCGGATCGACGTCTCCAGTATCTGAACATGTGTCTGTGATCTTGGCATACATCGGAGACAAGGCCGTCTCGAACTTGCGGATAGTTTCCATTGAGAGTTGCTCGGTGCCATTGCTCAAAGCATCTCGATACTCTGTTAGTCGAGATATTTGCTGGAAGACTGAGGCCAGGGATGAGCGCCCAAGGATGTCTCTTCCCCACCATACGTATCTCTTCTCAATTGTGTCCCATATTTCGTGAGGGAACGAGGGTTTCCCTCCCTTCAGCATGATGGTTGTGAGATCCGTTGACGCAAATTCGGAGAGGAGCATGTGGATCGATTCATGACTCGTCTCCAGAACCGGGAGAATGCCCCCTAGACTGTCGATGATTGCCTTGACGCCCCCATGATGACTTGACGTTGAGGCAGACGCCTGAGCGCATTCGAGGTATCCGTCGTGGAAATAAAGTAAGAGCACAGCCAGCAACAGGGTCATGAGTGAACTCTTATCGACCATGTGAGCGCCGCCGACCTCACCCCGGACGGCCGCGAGACACTCGAGTCGCTTCATGCGGAGAAGACTGCGGCTGTTCCTCCCGTCCTGGAGAACCCGGTGCGCATCCGCAATGACGCACGCCGCGAGAAGTACGACTCGATGCTCCAGGGCCTGTAAGATTGGAGCCGCACATGGTTCCGGGGCCGTCGTGAAAAGCGGCCACAGGCGGTGGTGGAAGTAGTCCAGGGCGCGCCGTTCGTCTGAAGCTAGACAGGACGCGAGCTGCGCGTCTCTGGTGGCGATCTGGTAGATGGCCGGAGCCTTAATCGTGGGCCGCGTGCTCCATTTCAGGCGGCGAGCGTTGAAGTCGCAATCCGCCCCAATCTTGGCGCAACGATTGCACCGGGGCTTTGTCAGGTCGCACTTGATGCGGCGCTTCTTGCAGGGCCAACAAGATCCCTCGACTACCCTGACTCTGTTTGTGGGCATCTTTGGGGCTCCCACGGTCAAGAGACGGCTAGCTGGATGCTTTATAAGGCTGCGTCAACGTCGAATTGGGTACTAGTAAGCTCTCGGCGACATTCGCGATAGCAGATAGTGACGAGTGAGTGGAGATCCAAGCCTGATGTTGTGGTTTGCTATCAGCAGGGTTCGGATTCCCGTCTGGTATCAAGGCCCCTCCTCCCAAGAGCTCGAGAAGGATTCGGTAGATGGGGAAGCTGTGCGGGGGAAAAGGGGGATGAGCACGGATGGGATCCGGGCTGGATTGACTCGACGAAGCTCCAAAGTTTGCGAAATTTGGTCCATCTAGTTTCCTCAAGGGGTTTAGCGGCAGGTGAAATGACCCGGTCTACTGTTTTGTGTGACAGCTGTAACTGTTATCCGGGATCAAACCTTGTTTTGCAGATCAAAGAACGCGTCGGAAGCCCATCCGGTGGGCGGTCATAATCTGCCTTGAACCCAATGGCTGCAAAATTTCGAATAGACAAACGACTGACCCCAATAGAGAGTGAGCTCTTCACGACAAGTCAACAATGGACCCTGCAACGAATGAGACATGGGCTGAAGTCCAGATGACGCCCAATCCTTTGACAACTATGAGCACCGCCGTTGCGCTGGTAGCTTGCTCGATCATAGCTCTCATATTGGGTGTCCGGCTAGTCCGGTCACCACAACCAGCGAGCGAACCCTTAGAAATCACACAAGTACAACATGGCCTCCCAGTATGCAAAGTAGCCAATTTGAATAATTCTGACTGGAATTACATAGCTATACATATATCCCATCAAAGGGCTAGGAGGATGTGCGGTGCAACGAGCACATTTGGGCAAGTACGGCTTAGTCGGAGATAGGACGTTTTCCCTGCAAAAGGTCATTCGGGATAAGACCGACCCATCCAAGAAGACGTATGAGACCATGTTCATCGGCTACTATCTCTACATGGCACTATTCCGGGCTTCAATTCAGCATAATGGAAGGCAAGAAAACGCGACCGAAGGAGAAGTCATAGTAAAATGGCACGGCCGGGGAACGGAGCATGGCAAATCTATCAACGAAGCGAACATCACCACCGCTGACGAAATCCGATTCGCCCTATCACCAAGTACAGAGGGGCTGGAAGTGATCGACACAAGCCTTCACGTGAGCCAGGCCAAGGCCTACGACATGGGCGACGAGCTTGCGACGTGGTTCTCGGAGCGCCTCGGTGTTGAAGCGAGACTCGCCTATATTGGTGACGGCTCACGACCTGTCCTGGGATCTTTAGCACCAAACAGCAAAGGAGGCCTGAGAAAGGCCAGACTTGCTAAGCGTCTCAGGTCCTTCGTCCCATTTGCCCGGTTTCCCGAGGAACGTCTTGTCTTCAACGATCTTGCACACTACCTCGTCGTCACTGAAGAGTCCACCGCGGAGGTTTCTTCACGCCTAGAAGGCGACTTGACGATGGACGTTCGAAAATTCCGCCCGAATGTCGTCGTCAAAGGCGCAAGCGGTCCCTTTGCAGAGGACTTTTGGGGCGAGTTGACTTTCGACGGCGGTGTCCAGATGCCTCTGACGGCCAATTGCTATCGCTGCCAGAGCATTACTGTTGACTATGAAACTGGCAAGACTGCGAGTGACGATCGTGGATTGGTGTGGAAGAAACTGAATAAAGATCGCCGAGTTGACAAGGGCGCCAAGTATAGTCCTGTATTTGGACGTTATGGGTATTGCTTTGGATCAGCTGTTGGAGAGAAATTAAGCGTGGGACAGAAAGCGCGAATCTCCCACGTCAATTCGGACAGAACGACTTTTGGTAAGCTTTCAGTCTTATTTCACTTGCAATGATCAAGTCCTTTGCTGATGTAGCTCTCTAGATTGGCCGCATCTCACAACATTCGGCATCAGCCAGAAGAAAAACTAGATCGAGGGGTTGATACATGCTTGGAAGATTTCTGGAAACACAACGGCTTCTACCGGGTTAGAAGATAATTATAGAAACCGGCATAGAACACAAAAGTAACCAAAGTCATACCTCCGACGAGAAGGAAGCACTTTGATTTCCGTGGACGCCCTATCAAGTCAGTGGGCCAATCGCATGGTTGGGTAGATCTTATTTATTACAGTGGCGCGAAAGTCTCCGAAAGGTAGAATGGTAATCAAAAGCAGCTTTTCGCCCGGATCGGAGCCCTTAGGCCTCCCGGAGGAGGATGTGCCTGAAGCATAAGGTTAAATCGTGATCGAGACCCGGGTTAGTGACATGGGGGAGCTGACTACCCGCTACGCTGGAGTGTGCCGGCGCTAACCTCCGCAAACTCCATGTCCCACCCAGTTCGTCCGAGTGTTGGACCGGCCGGCTCAGCAACTGACATAATCCATCATGGTCAAGACTGAGAAGAGCCGTAGTGCTGAACGAGTCGCCAACCAACTCACGGCCAGAGTGACATGTCTCGAGTATTGCCTAGGTGGCGATTGAGCACAACCTTAGTGGTCTAAGTAAGCCGAGACAAATTTCTCAAGATTATTCTAAAGGTCTTCAGGATTCAAGTTGACATAGCTTATTGCGCACATTTTAAATGTCAAGTGAATTCGATCCCATTGTTATGCAACGTCATCACTCCGCTGAACCGATGTACAGTTTACATCGAATCATCAGTGAGCATGGACACAAGAAGCTGTACTGCAACTTTCTAACAAATGAACTGGGACTAGTCAAGTCCGCATGAATTCCGCAAGCAACTCCACTAGAGCATCCAGTGACGAAAGCAGCCAACGCTCAAAGTCTTGTTCGACGCACAAGTGAACAAAGGCGTAGATGACATGGCTGACTGCATAGCAAGAATTGAAAGTGGAGAGATCTGAATATGTGTAGATCGGTGTTGCGCAAAACTCAACCAAATTTTGGGAAATAGTAGAACGGACGAAAGCATCCCTTCCCACCAAGTGCAAAGTACAGCGCCGTTACACCGTACCTAGAGAGCATGTTTGCTAGCTCCGTATGAATTATTCATCCACGTCATTGCATCTATACTCTTGAGTCGGAACAATGCTTATTATCATACCAGTGAATGAGAAATACCCTGGCGATCAACGTTGCGCTTGCGGACTTGGCGGTCGGTCCACAGCTCGGACGTTTGAGATACCCCGGGTCCATACTTCGCGGTCCGCCATGCTCGAACGAAGATGACAAACCTACTTATGCTTCGGTGATATCACCGTCTGAAATTTAAAACCGCTCGTACTCGTGAACATTCTTCGAACGTACTATTTATGAAGGCTGTCGGACCCTACAGTCTAGAGGTAGTAAACCCAACAATCTCTCCCAACATCACTCACGTCCCATCTAAGCTATTCACCAACGACCGAACTCATCCCATCAGAACGCATTGTCAACAAGTCTAAAATGTCTAGCACAACTTCCCCAGCTGAGCCGTGGTCCTTGAAGGGCAAAACTGCCATCGTCACCGGAGGCTCCCGAGGAATCGGCAGTGGAATTGCCGTACACTTTGCCCGCAAGGGCGTGGAGAACCTCGCCATCACATACGTGGCAAACAAAGCCGCTGCCGATAATACTCTTGCACAATGTCGCGAATTGGGTGTCAGAAACGCCGTTGCCATCAAAGCGGATTCGACAGATCCCACAATCGCCCCAAAGATCATCAAGGATGCCTTGAACGGACTGAAAGTTACGACTATTGATATTCTGGTCAACAATGCGATTCTCGCCGACATTACGAACACCTCGGACGTCAAGACGCTCCAGGCCAAGGACTTCAACGACATCATGGTCGCAAACGTCTACACTCCTGTCAGCCTGACAACGGCGTTCATGGAGCACGCGCCCAAATACGGTGGTCGTGTCATTAACATCTCCAGTATTGCCGGCAGAGTGGGCAACCCAAGTCCGATCATGACGTACGGAGCCACGAAAGCCGCGCTTGACAGCTTCACGAGGTCTTTTGCAGACACTTTCGCCGCAGAGAAGGGAATCACCTTCAACAGCGTCGCGGTCGGGCCTACCGAGACTGATGCGCTCGCTAAGGCCAGGGAACTTCATGCGGAGTTCATTGACAAGCAGATCGAGTATATGACTGTTGGTCCACGTCTTGGGAACACTGACGATATCGCCTACATCGTGGGTTTCCTTGCGAGTGAGGAGGGACGTTGGGTCAACGGGGCTGCTGTCAGCGCAAACGGTGGACATCGTCAAACTCTCGCTCATTTTGGTTAAACTTACGCCCAGTATATGAGATTACCTGTGTAGACGTATTCTGCCAGAGTACATGAACCAACCGCAGTACATGTACTGATTTCACGAATAATACTTACTTGACTTCCATACCTTCTTCCATAACCGATGATATTCGGCCTCGATGATAACAACTCTCCGTCCTCTATTATTTGGATATCATCATTCTGGCACAGAAAATTAAGCCATTCGCAGTTCAATCATCGAAGGGGTCGCCGTGATCGATAGACTCATCTGACAGAAACTGACATCCACAAATCAACGTCTCAAAAGAAGCAACAAAGCCGTTCGAGTTATGAGTCATGTCTGCATGCCCAACTTTCCGATCATTGTGTACCGAATTCATGAGAAAGACCAAGCCCTCACACTATTACCTTGTCACAATTGTTAATCACATGCAATTGGATGTCTAACCTTCATGCCCCCTCGGCGCTGTTCCCACTCCAAATGTACCTAGCTTATTTTAGCTCACTCCACATTCGCATTGTGCATCGCACCAAATACGGCGACTTCCGGGCTGCTCCGGCTCCCGACATCCGAAACGGCAGCCCGGGTATCCGGGTAGCTCTCCGTATACCTCTCAGCTCTCGCTTGAGAAGCTCACTTCATTTTTCGATTTCGATAGTTTCTCTGTTCAGCTCTTATTTAGATCGTCTATTACACTAGTTGTCGGTGTTGAACATGGTGTCTCACGACCACCAGTTGATTTCATCCAATATGCAGCCTCCTCCAAGAAAGCTTGTCAACGTTGATCAAATCATCGAAAATGCCACGCTCGCAGAGAAGGTCTCGCTGCTTGCCGGTGAGAATCCCTAAAAAAGGAAACCCATCAAGCTGAGTCCCTAGTACTAACAGCTCATGGGTAAAGGCTCCGACTTCTGGCACTCCACCCCTCTTCCCCAGCATAATGTCCCGGCCATCAAATGCACCGATGGACCCAATGGCGTCAGAGGCTCACGATTCTTCAACCCAGTGCCCGCACTTTGCATCCCTTGTGGAAGTGGCCTAGGAGCAACGTGGAACCCTGAATTAATCGAGCAAGCTGGCCAGCTGCTCTCCAAAGAATGCGACGCCAAAGGTGCTCATGTCTGGCTCGGCCCAACGGTCAATATCATTCGCTCCCCGCTGAATGGTCGTGGGTTCGAGTCCTTCTCTGAGGACCCGCACTTGAGTGGGATGCTTGCAGCTGCTATCATCAGGGGTGTTCAATCCCGGGGGACTCTGGCAGCCCTGAAGCACTTCGTGGCTAATGATCAAGAGACCGAAAAAATGTCCCTCGACGTGCGCATGTCTGACAGAGCACTGCGAGAAGTGTATCTCTTACCTTTCCAGATTGCTTTGAGAGATAGCAACCCCAGAGTAGTGATGTCTTCTTACAACAAAATCGGCGGCCTACATGTTTCTGAGAATCCCATGATTCTTCAAGATATCTTGCGGAAAGAGTGGGGGTTTGATGGTCTCATTATGAGTGACTGGTAGACCTCATGCTCTCTTCGTTCAATAGTGTATCGGCTAACACGTGCAGGTACGGCACATACTCTTGTGAGGCAGCGCTCAACGCTGGCGTTGACATTGAGATGCCCGGCCCTAGTCGTTACAGAGAGAAAGAAGCCCTCGCCGCAGTCTTCTCCGGCAAAGTACACCAGCACATCATAGACGAGCGAGCGCGAAAGGTTCTACAGTTTGTCAATGACGCGGCTTCAGCTCGCGTCGGGAAGGAAGAGAATATGCGGGATGTTCTGGAAGACAGAGCCCTGAATCGCCGTTTGGCAGGCGAGAGTATCGTGCTGTTGAAGAATTCTGCCAATCTCTTGCCAATATCACCCGAAGACTGCAGTGAAGTGGCCATCATCGGGCCAAATGCTGAGCTCGCAGCTGCTTGTGGAGGAGGCAGCGCGAGTCTTCGACCATACTACACCAGTTCCGTGCTCAAGGGCATACGGGACTCGCTACCTCCTACAGTCAAAGTACACCATGAGCCGGGTGTGTATGGACATATCTTGTTACCGCCTTTCACAAAAGACAGTGTGTGCAACGATGAAGGTCAGCGAGGCGTGACGATCGAATTATATAACGAGCCGCATACCATCAAACAGCGAACGGCATTTGATCGTGTTACGATACCGGACACCACCTATCAACTGATGGACTACGAGCATCCCCAAAAGGGAGAAACTTTCTTCATGTCCATGCGTGCAAATTTCGTTCCAGACCATACCGGCACGTACGAATTCGGCTTGGCGACTTACGGCATTGGTGACCTATTCATCAACGATAAGCTCGTCATTGACAACTCGACAGAACAGACGCCGGGAGGCATGTTCTTCGGCAAGGGCTCAGCTGAAAGGCGAGCAACGTATGAGGTGACGGCTGGGAAGCAGTACCACCTTCGCGTTGAGGCTGGCAGTGCTGCAACATCAAAGGTGAAGGGTGGCTCACTGTTAGCGATCCCAGGTGGTGCGTGCCGGTTAGGTGGTTGCCGTAAAATTGATCCTGAAGAGGGCATCCAGAGAGCCATCGAACTAGCAAAGAGATGCAAGTACACTTTTGTAGTTGCAGGACTAAACGTAAGGAATTCCCGACGACTGTTGCATCCCAGGAAGCTAACGATAGTTACTATAGGCGGACTTGGAAAAGGAGGGCAAAGATAGAGACACGATGAACATGCCGCCACAAGTAGATAACCTCATCGCAGCTGTTCTAGAGGCGCAACCGAACACCATCGTAATCACTCAAGCCGGAAATCCAATCAGCCTGCCTTGGAGGCATAGCGCCAGCACGATGGTCCACAGCTGGTACGGCGGCAATGAGGCGGGTAACGCCGTAGCGGACGTTATCTTTGGACGCATCAACCCCAGCGGCAAACTGCCTATGACGTTTCCTGCTCGGCTAGAAGACAACCCTGCGTTTCTTGCATTCGGCAGCGACAATGGCAAGGTCTACTACTCTGAAGACATCTTTGTTGGGTATCGCTGGTATGAAGCGAGAAAGATGGAGGTCGCATTCCCGTTTGGGTAAGTTGACTTGCCTGTATTAGAGCGGAAGCCTGCAAGCTGACATTCTCCCAGCCATGGTCTGAGCTACACTACCTTCCAAATCTCGGAGATGCAGGTATCGTCCTCCAGAGTTCACGTCAGTATAGAGAATACCGGGCGGATGGCAGGTGCAGAAGTTGTCCGCCTGTACATCAGCTACTCGACTAGAACGCCCAAGTCAAGATTTTCCCGTCCCGTCCGCTCACTTATGGGATTCGAGAAAGTCCTCTTGCAGCCAGGGGAGAGAAGAAGAGTTTCAATTCCTATCGATAGATATAGCACCGCTGTCTGGGATGAGAAGAGGAATAGTTGGTGCTGTGAAAGAGGCCGATATACTGCTTCAATCATTGCTGGAGGCGCGATCTTAGATGGCTCCTTTGAGCTTGAGAAGAACGTGTTCTGGACTGGCCTCTAAGTGAAGAGGCCCATATGTGTGGTCGGGCTTGACCGATATTACATGTACATATACCTACTTACTCAGTATTCATTCAAGATAGAGACTTCAGACAAAGACCTTGCGTAATGCCTCGAGGCTCTCAAGGGTTTGAGGTTCTCATCGATAGCTCCATGAAGCCTGCTACAAGGTCACTGAAAAAGGCTGCAAAATGCCAATAGTGCCGAGGGCGTTGTGAATTTGTGATTCCAGATCTCGAGATCGGTGCTACCAATGATCAAAAGCAACCAGAATCAGCCATATTCCAGTCATTTTGGAGTGGCATGAAGGTATCTAGAAATAAGTCTGGCTGACATTCCCCGTAACTCGGCTCAAAACCCAGAGTCATTGATACATCGTAAGGCGCCGCACTTGCACCGAAGCCAGCTTCTGAAAAGCCAAAGCCATTGGCTGTCATATCTTGAGGCATCGGCATGTATGGCTGCGGGCCATGCTCCTTTGACATATCGGTCATCAGGAACTGCTGAGGTGTGACACCATCTGCGCCCACCCCTATTGCCGGCGCGTCTGACTGGTACTCATCCCTGTCTTCTTCGCCGTCTTGTTGGAATTTCAGTTTCCGAATCTCGTCTGTGACGCTGTATTTTGAATAGACCTCCGTTACCGGCCCTTGCGTACTTCTCTGGACACCAGGTTGTTGAGTCCCGGTCGCCTCGTTGTCGGATCCTGGCTGTTCGGCCTCCCAATTTGATCTGAGCGGGCTGGAGTCCCCAGAGTCACGCTCCGCATCGTGTATGAGATCTGCAATTCCACCTCGCAAAAGCTTGGTGGTGGGGTATATCTCAGCTGGCGTCTCAAGAATATCTGAGCACGCCTTCAATTTAGATATTAAGACATCCTTGGGCAAGTTGGCGAACTGGCTTGATCCTAGCCGCGATATGACACGGGCAGAGTGAAAAGTACACATCACCAAGGCCGGATCTGTGATAAAAATATCTCTCCCCATTCCATTCACTGTTGCCATGATATTCGCAACAGCAAGCGCATGCTGGAGACACTTATCTCTGCAGAAAGAGACCAGGTCCTGAGGCAGAGTTTGCAACTCTTCCACGGGGAGACCTTCCCGAAAGCCCGGTATTGTAAACCTGTACATATCGCATTGGCACTGATGCCACCATGTATGGAACATGACGAAAGGGGTGCGTTGTGGGGTGTAGGCTCGGAGAAAGAGGTTCTTTTTGTCGAATGCAAATTGCGGCGGTAGTGAACGGCGCAGCGCATCGAGTTCGTCCACAAGTCCCTTGAGGAGCGAAACACATTCAACTAAGGGCTTCCGGTGATGTGTGATTGTGTGCGATAACCTAGACAGACTGGTTAGCTTGTGGCTCTGATAGATCGTCAAGGCAGCAATAAAATCTTGATACTGTACCTTTGTATCCTATCCCGAATGTCGAGGACTCGGATATTGTACGCCATCAGACCTAGCTCCAGAGAACATTGATTTTCCGGAGGCTTCAGAGGCTCCGTCATTACAGGAATATCTAGAGTAAAAGATCGCTCGTGGCAGGGAAGTTGGAGATGTATTGTTTCCTTCGGACACCCGGTGAATTCTGTTCTTCCGCTGGAGTAGAGCGTCTCCATGGTGTAGATCCCCCACATGAGACGCCGGCGACGCTCTTGGGTAAGGAAGCTTAGGCGGCCATCTTCATAGTTGAGCCGCATCATGAATGCTAGTCTTGCTGCAAGGCAAGCAGATACCAACATTTTACTAAATCGGCGAGCGATGATGTGGTCCAGTGTAGTGAGCATAAGTGCCTCGATATCCGACATGGAAGGCTCACTGAGCCGCATGAAGAGCTGCATCTCCGACTCTTGGATCCACCTAGTCGCTTGTTGCAGGCGGTTACTGTCCCCTGATGCGATATAGCGCGCTGTAAGACCACACATTGCCTTCAGAAGGCGCGGGTTGTATGTGTCCTGTGCCCAGCTTTGACAGAAGGTTGCCTTGTGGATGAAGCCATAACAGGGTATTGGATAGACAAAGTCGAAGAAAGCATCGATGTGTTGCTTGATGATTGTCTTGTTCGAGTTCAACTCACTACATAACATGACACGTTTCAGTAAACTTCAGCACACAGATAGTTACTAAGTAGACTTGCAAGGGACACAACTTACAAGCCAAGTGACGAGGCCGGAGAATGCGCAACGGAGGAATCTCGATTCATAGACGAAGTTCTATTTTCCATGCTATTTTCGGAGCCACCACGCGCTGTAGTAGGGGGTTGGTGTCGGAGATCCGAGCTTGGGTTTCTGGCTGATGAAGACTTAGACACGTCTGGGTACTGGCAGTCCACACCCCGATGAGAGCATCGTCGACATGAGGGCTGCGTGCCGCAGCACTTTGTCTTCTTGTCACGACATTGTATGCAAGCAGTACGCACGCGACGCTTCTCCAGCCTCAGATGGCTTGGGTCACTGCTGCTTGGAGTGGAAGAATTTGCAGCATCCGGCAACTGATCAGGCGCTGCAAAGGAGCAATGAAACTTGAGCCGACGACAATTTTCGCACCCTCGAGGCGCGCCGTCACATCGGACCTATCGGCTACGGGTTAGGGGACCATCTTCCCGAAGGACCGCGGCAGGGAGACTCCGGGTGCAAGTTGACCGCGACTTACCTTGCGGTTCCGGCACTGGAAACATATCTGCAACCCTTTTCGGGGCCGACCCGAAGCGCGATATGGATTAGGCGTCTCCATGTTCGAGTCTTACCCGCAGTATTTTCTGATCAAAAGAGTGAAGATGCATAAGGTCGGGGGACGGGGTGGGAAGTCGGGGGAAGAAGAGATGACATGTCTTCCGCCCGAGTTCCGCGTTGATTTTGACTTTCTCGCCTCCGCCCGAGTTCCGGGCCCCGGGGGCCACCCTAGTCGAACGCCAAAATCCCAAGCGGGCGGTCACCGGGTTCCTCACCCGCAAAAGATTTTCGTTCTGGACTCTCTGCTGGTACGCTGGGTCGCTCCGTCGCAGCGTGGCTTTCTCCATTCCTCCACTCACCTCCAGGAATTCATCCCTAGCGCCATGAACGGCTTGCTTCCCCAGTGGGTTCCCCAAGTTGGGGAAACCTCCTCCGCCATGTGTTGGTTCATCTCGTGCGTCTGATCGGACGACTCCATTGCCAGTGAAAGGGGTGATTAGCTCAGATCAACGGGGAGTCCTGGCTCCACTTGACAGGGAACGACGTAGTAACGTAATAACCACGAGGCGTAGAGTTTGATTCCTTCAACGCGTCTGAATACATAAAGACCGGGCAGAGAATGCATCGCCAACTTCAGCCCGAGCACCCTGTCACTTGAGGCACGGAGCTGAGGTTATTCGAACAGTCGCACAAAGATCTCCGAGGTCTCACTTTCGCGATGGCGCCCAACCGAATCCTTAAACACTTCAACGGCACCCTGGCCGCGGCCTTTACCGTGATCGCTGTCTCGACCTTCAACTATGGCTTCGATAACGCCGGCTACTCGACAACACAGGCGATGGACGCGTTCCAGCGCCAGTTTGGCGACCAGAACCCCACAACTGGCAAGTGGAAGCTTCCCACCGGCTGGCTCGCCTTGTTCAATAGTCTCAACTACATCGGCTTCGCGGCCGGCGTCATCATCGGTAGCCTCGTCAGTGCTCGCTGGGGTCGCCGGTGGTGCATGTTTGGAATGAGTGCATGGGCCGTTATCCCTGCAACAATCGCGATTACTTCAAGTACCCGAGAGCAGATCATGGCTGCACGCATTCTGAATTGTAAGTGGTTTCTCCATCGTCCTGCATTGGAGTTGCTGACTGGAGTATGAAGACATCTACGTTGGCATGGAACTCGCTGTGGTCCCAGTGTATCAGTCTGAGATTGTCCCCTCGGAGATTCGTGGCTTTGCAGTCGGCTCTTACCAATTCAGTCTGATGGTAAGCTTTCTGTCTCCAGTCAGTGGAGGAATTAGGGTAACAGGCCTGCTCAACTAACAATCTTTTGTCCAGTTTGGCACTCTGATTGTCAACTCTATCTGCAGAGGAACCAGCACTTTGGATGGCAATGCATCTTGGCGGATTCCAATGGGCTTATTCTATGTCATTCCTGTCATCGTCATGGGCCTGATCTTCTTCATCCCCGAGGTGAGCTTATGATATGACAACCTCAACCCCCATGCGATAGACTGCACCTACTGACTTTCGTTCAAGTCACCTCGCTGGCTGTTGACCCAGGACAGAGTCGAAGAAGCCCAGATTTCCTTGAGGAAACTCCGAGCCGGCACCATCCCTGACTCCGAGATCGATGAACAGTTCGCCGCCCTCCAGTATGCTTTAAAACAGGAAGTCGAACAAGGGAACTATAGGGAACTCTTCAAGGGTGTCAACTTGAAGAGAACTGGTATCGTGATGGCCATGAACTTTTTCCAGCAAGCGACCGGTCAGGCTTTCGCCTCTACCTACGGTGCAATCTTCATCAAGGACATTGGCACCGTTAACCCCTTTACCATGACCATCATCAACGCCGTCGTGAACCTTTGCATGGTCTTCGTCGGACTCTACCTGAATGATCGTGTGGGACGTCGGTATGTAAATCTTCACCACAGATCGTATCTGTCGTGCCTTCTGGGCCATGAGTGTATTAATCTCACAATTTCATAGACCTCTCCTCCTGATCGGTGCGGTTTGGCAATTTGCCGCCATTGTAACCATGGGCTCCCTGGGTACGGTGGCCGATCCATCATTCGCCGTCAAGACGAGCATCGTGGCCATGCTGACGATCTTTGCCGCCGGCTACGTCTTTGCATGGGCGCCTCTGAACTACGTCGTTACCACCGAGATTCCGGCTCTCCGACTGCGCGACGCCTCTCAACGAACGGCGTCAATGGTCAACGTCTTGGCCAACTTCCTCGTCAACTTCAGCATCCCATACCTGCTCTATACTCCCGGCGCAGGATTAGGTTCGAAAGTCGGTTTCATCTTTGCGGGAATCCTGGTGTTGGCGCTTGTCTTTACGTGGTTCTGCATCCCCGAATGCAAGGGCAAGTCTCTCGAACAGATCGACCGGATGTTCAACGAAGGGGTCCCGCTGCGCAAATTCGGCAAGTACAAGGCGGAGGACATGTTTCAGGCTTCGCCAGAAGACGGCGAAAAGGCCGGGGTCATTGTGACCGCAAGACACACGGAGAAGGCGTAACGCGGAAGGAAGCCTGTGGTGGTGTTATATTCAGCGGTCACTAGGTGGTCCTAATTCCTGAACCGAGAGCGAACTCAGGGGCAGAAATCTCACGTTGCCAAATCTCAATGTTTCCCAAAGATGTGCTGTGCCGTCCCCTTCATCAACCGACGGAGACTCAGCCCCTATGTAGGGGCTATTCTCTCTTACTAGTCAAGAAATACTTCTGGCCAGAATCCAAATTTGGTAGCAGAATGTGGTTGAAAGTGGCCACAGAAAGGCTAGGTTGTTTCATGGTGTGGTCTCATTAACCTCTTTGAGAATTGTTTCGATATTTCTGTCCTCGAGGATTAACAGCGGAGTTCACTCCAGAGCCCTGTTGGTTCGGTCCACGCGGAGTAACCTGCCCGTTGCGGTCCAGCCCGAGGCGGCCCGGCACGGCGGTAAGAACCCATTTCTATTGACTGCATTCAAAACGGGGTTACATCGGCGTGGCCGATTCCAGGATCGGGCTCAGCTCGTTTCGCGACCACTATCTTGGGTCTCTTGGGGCAGATAAGCATTCGTTGGTTGATGAACTAGATTGGTTCGTTCCTGGCCTCCTTGAAAGCCCCTGATCCAACCTGCTACCAACAACATGGTGCCATTCGACTTCAAACAACCCCTGCATTCAGAGTCGGCCGCTACATCTCAATTGAGTCGGTGATTCAATCAACGTCCACTTCGATTGCCCAACAGTGCTTCACAATGCCAAGATCACAGCCTTCACGCCACGTACCTGCGATGAATCTGCCTCGTCGGGTCAACTTCACTGGCGCAAAATGTCAATTGTTATTGATAGAATCTCATCCTTAGGCCTACTAGCCATGGCAGTCATAGGAAAATGGGCGTTGAGGTTCTGTTCCTCTTTTTTAGTATAAAGACATCTTAACTCGTCTTAAGTCTCGTTCCCGCTGCGTTTTGTGTTGATGAATACGCGCAGCAAGTCTTCACAATACACCGAATCGTCATCTCTCACTCTTATCAGCCCGCAATTTATCATTCCCTTTAACTTGACAACAACCCTATTCACTTGAGCATGGATCAACCAACAACCCTCTCAATCCCGTCTGGCTTGTTCGAGTTCGAACGCAAGTCGCCAGGTTTGCCCATATCTCCAGTCGGGAACTACCCCGAGTCGCAGGGTGCCGAGTCGCAGGTCGACTATGCCGCCGGCTCTGGAGCCGTCTCTCCATGCTACGACGAAGGTCACTATCAAGACAAAGCTGATGTAATACCCGAAAATCCATTTGACAGTGAGAGCAGCAGGGTCCTGTTCGATGCCATTGACAAGCTTCAATCCTGTGGAGTCAGCCAAGAGCTGGCCATTCCTCAGGTAAGATCAGCCTATCCTCTAGCACTTTATCAAAGTTTGCAAGTTGATCAATATCTCAGCTGGTCATTGTCGGTGGTCAATCCACAGGGAAGTCGTCACTACTACAGAGCTTGACCGATATTCCCTTTCCAGTCGGTTCAGGCTGCTGCACTCGCTTCGCGACAAGGATCGTGTCTCGGAGAACCGCGCCTGGAAGTCGTAACTCCGTCAAGGTGACAATCGTAGAGCCCGATGTTACCGACAAGTTTGGCTATCCACCGGATGATGCGTACAAAGAATTTCCGCCTTATGTAACTGATCATCTGGGCGTCGAAGAGTTTACGCAGCTTATGGAAACTGTAAGCCCTATGCAGTCTTTCATGTTTTTTACACGGCGCCATCTCTTACAAACATTATAGATCACCACCACGTACATGGGAATCAAGAGAGGCAAAGGACATGCGACGAAAAACTTTGCTTCTCAAGTTCTTCGGATAGAACTTTCAGGCCCTTCCCGATCACATTTCAGCATTCTTGACGTACCTGGCATTTTTTCTTACGCCCATGATGTCAATGAGGATGATGTCACGAGTTATGGCACACAGCAATGGGCATACGGAGTGTAGTAAAGTGGCTTAACCTATCAAAGTAGAAATAAATAAAAAGAAAAGGTCTATATATAGGATATAAGTGATATATACGTAATAAAGCACGTAACGGGCGCTTCGTAAGATATAGTTATTACCCCTATTATATAATATACCCCTTAATTACTCCCGTTAGGGAGCTATTATACTTAAGATAAAACTTCTAAATACCTTTATAAAGGCCCGATTTAGTTAAATATAAA
>JFBX01000912.1:9974-37808 GCA_001563135.1 Colletotrichum simmondsii
GGTCTTTGATCTTCCTCTAGGTATGCCCCTGTTACTCTCATAAAGCACATCATCAATCTATCATCAGGGCACCTGCAGTGGATCTTCGGTCTGTCTGGCTGGAGGTTGGCATGCTTGCCTGACTGGGTATGTTATTGCCCAGCTTCTGCAGCTCCAAGTCTGCAAGGGCCCAATAAGTCTGGTCTCACTCAGCCCATTTCATACTCAATTGGGAGAAAAAATTTCCTTTTCACCGTTAGCCTGCCAACGCACACCTTGTCTACCATTTACCGTCCGGCTGTTGGACGGCTGGTCTCGTACACGAGCAATATCTGCCGATCCCAGCCTTTAGTCGGGCACAACGGGACCGTGATCGGGTGAAAGCTCATATGGGTTCATCTCTTCAACCCCGCGAGCTTTCCGTACGGCGTACCTAACCCGGCTCTCACGGCTCCGCAACTCGTATGCCACCTGTCGACAGCCTATGCGTCAATATCTGGCATGTAGTCATGCTGGGGTCGCGTACGAATAGCTGGGTCCGAAGCCATGGATTCAGCCATCTAGAGGATCGTAGGACGCATTGTCATGCTGAATATTGGAGTCTTAGCCCACGATCTGACGGAGCGCCGCCTCGTATCGAGAGGGTTGAAGGTGCCAGCCTACCTTTGCAAGTGCCGTTTCTCCCGTCTGACTCCATCCATCTTTGACCTGAAGAATGCCATTATATGCGCTTGGCCAGCGCCATTGATCCAGCTGCCAAGTCACACGCTCTCAGCCAGCCTACTCTTGCCCTCTCTGTCAAGACAACCCGAAGGACCGGACTCAACACGGCGTCCTTGGCAGGTCTGTAGGAGCAATATCCATCTTCGTAGTGTAAAGCCGAAGACCAGTCATTATCGTCGAGGAATCTCTCGTAAATACCGCCCTTCGCCTTCTTTGAATCATTCCGGAACCTATTCTCCATCTTGCCCGCAGCGTCGATCGGTCGGAATCATACCCTCTTTGCCTTGCAGACTGCCTCACATTCTCTAGCCATGCATGCGCTTCTGCCTATTCTCCTTTCAGGGGCGGCCATGGCCGCCACTATAAACGCTCCCCTGAGAAAGCGCGCCGAGTGCGGGCCCGGAATCGGGTCCTGTGATCCGGGGCAGTGTTGCTCAGAAGCCGGCTGGTGTGGAACGACGGCAGATTATTGCGGCGGCTCGCAATGCCAGCTTGATTACAGCGACTCTTGCGATACCTTGTAAGTTAACGTCGGCCGGAGTTCTCATTGTGCCGCACAGTTGCTAACCAAGCCCCGAAAGCTTCCCGCCACCTGGTGCTAGCACGGAGAGTATCGCGCGGCCCCTCGTGGGTTCCGTGCCTTATGGTGTGTTCATCTGCCTATGCACCGTGGGACGGACCTAACTTGCATATCCGTCTAGGCTCAATCATCACCACTTGCGCCAACCCAGGAACCTTGGCATTGACCTATGATGATGGCCCTTACATCTACACCTCCAACCTACTCGACATCCTCGAGGCCCAGAACATCACCGCCACCTTCTTTGTCGCCGGCAACAACATTGGCAAGAACCGGATGGACAACCCCGATACGCCTTGGCCGGCCGTAATGCAAAGAATGTACGCCGCCGGCCACCATATTGCAAGCCATACATGGACCCACCGCAACCTGAACGAGGTCAACAGCACCATCCAAAGAACTGAGATCATCTACAACGAAATGGCATTCCGAAACCTTTTTGGCTGGATTCCCACTTACATGCGCCCGCCATTCCTTGAATGTGACGCCGGGTCAGGATGTCAGAACCTGCTCAAGACGCTCGGCTACCACATCATCAACGTTAATATCGACACCAAGGACTACATGTATGATTCGCCTGAAGAGATCCAGACCGCCAAGGACCGCTTCTCCAATGGTGTCTCAACAAATGCGGCAGCAAACAAGTACATCGAGCTGTCCCATGATGTACACTATCAGACCGTGGTCAACTTGACCCAGTTCATGATTGATACTGCCAAGGCGCGTGGTTATCGCCTTGTGACCGTAGGAGAATGTCTCAATGATCCCAGAGAAAACTGGTACCGGTCAGCGGGTGGCGCCATTAGCTCCGGCGTCGCAGTCGGCACGACGCGGACGACGACAACAACCTCGGTGCCCACTTCCGCGGTCTCGACGCCTGTATCATCGCCTCAGACCAGAGTCACGTCTAGCACAGCATCAACCAGCGTCGCAACTCGCACATCGTCGTCAAGTGTTCCTGCTTCGACCAACGTATCACCGGACCAGACCTGTGGTGGTACCACGGGTTACACGTGCCTCAACTCAGCGTTTGGTAACTGCTGCTCCTACTATGGATTCTGGTAAGCCTCTGGACGCCTTTGACGCCATGAATGATACGGCTAACATGTTCCCCTTAACACAGCGGCTCAAGCCTTACATACTGCGGAACAGGCTGCCAATCAGGCTTTGGATCTTGCTCCCCCCAGTCATCGGCTGTAACCGAATCTTCCAATGGCCTCTGCGGAAGCCAATGGAATGCCACTTGCAAGAACTACGGCACGAAAACTTGCTGTTCTCAGTATGGTTACTGGTATGTTTTTTCCCACTTTCTCTTTTTCTCTCTGTTAACCCTGGCCTTCGGGCCTGGTCCATCCGCAACAATTAGTTGCAATAAGTCGGCATGCTGATGAGAATATCACAGTGGCAACTCTGCGACGCACTGCGGAACAGGCTGCCAGTCGCTTTTCGGAACATGCAATTGATCGGGCTATGTTGTTTAGTGCAGCATATATTGCCAGCCTGCATCGAACCTTGAGGCTGGCCGCCATACTCGCACAGCATGGTCGATCTTCGGGGACCTCCCCCTCCAGCCCGGGGGAGTCCCCGTACAGATCACTTTTCTGCAATATATCGCGCAGAAGATGACAACGAACATGAGGGGCAAACTTTGCAAACCTTGGTTCACATATTATTGTTTTTTTCGGTCGGTCGGGCTATGGAACCGGTAGAAACGACCGTCGCGCAGTCTATCGAGAGACGCCAAGGCTGTCGGCGCGGACGCACTGCTACCTGGCTACCAGCTACCACCTACCTTTACGATCTCTACGGCCGAGAAGCTGGGATACAGCTGGGGAGGGATTCGAATCATTTGCATTGCAGCAGAAGCGTTGGAATACAGTTAGAACGCATTGGCATGTGGACGCAGCGAGGGCTTGGAACATTTGCGGGAGGCAAATAGTTTTAATGATAACACCTAATCGAGCAGGCGAGAGGGTATGTCTCGACCTACATCGTGCGTTTGCGACATCTCAACGGCCAGTGTCGTGCTTGTTTTTTGCAATTTGAATTGTTTCTCCGGATGATGCATGTCTCGAAGCGCGATTACAACGGTTTTCTTTGTGTTCACCTTCCATATACGAGAAGCCTCCGAACGACACACCATTCCATATGTAGCATCGAAGAAACGCACGCAATTATCGTGGTCAAGTCAGCTGAAATTATCAGACATGGCGACACTTTACTTGGACACCGGGCAGCAAGAAACGGGGAAACATGCCCCGAATACCGGAGAAAACACCATTCGCCAAAGCAACTCCAAAAAATTGTTTGCTGCACTACGACGTATGACGAGCTTGGCCGAGCCCTCGGGCGATGGGTTCGGGAATACCATGTGGTGGGACCGGCTCTTCAAGGGTAATGTAAACTAAGAGACATGAAGCGAGAACCTGATTAGATGCCAGTCAATTCCCCTACCCCCTTAGCTCACCCGCGCGGCACCCGTCTCCGAGCTACCAAGGGGAGCAATAACTACCAAGACTTTACCCGAGCTTACGTGGGGAGAAGAGATGAAGGCGAAAAAGATGCAGGTAAGCAAATAACTTGAACTTTACCTGTTCTAGGTGCCATTGAGCTTAGCACACTTGTTGACGATGTGATTGCTCGAATGGGACGGGAAGACTTGGTGAGGAACGTGAATTGCGAGGGGAGGGAAGCCAGTGCCAGCCTACGGCTTGATTATTTACCCGTCCATCAGACATATGTTGAATCGAAGCAGTTTGAGCGCATCGATCTACTCGATGGCTGACGCGTGTGTCTGTCAGCCCCCACTAGCCACACTGACAGAGCACGAAGTAAGGCCTAATCATCACTTCAGAGTGTGTTTCATCGCCCAGCCTGATGGGTCGTCAAGTCTAAGCGAGCCCTTCATCTCAGCTCCGCTACATTTCACTGATTTTGGTGTTCGGATCACCTAGAAAACAGCGTGATCCGCGTGAATCTGTCATTCGATGTTTGGATGACGTGGGTCTAGGATGATGATGCGTGGCCGGAGTTAAGCCGGCCTCGAATTCGGCGGAGACTACGTCGAGGGGTGGTCGGGGGCGAAAGACTACGTGAAGGAGAGGGGGAAGACGGTACCGTAGCATTTCGTGGGGGAAATCGATAGTGCCATGCTGCAGCAGATGTTTACCCAGTGATATCCAAGGTCGGGCAGTACTGAGGCAAACTTTTGATTGCATTCGTAGAAAAGCCAAGGAGAAGGGGTATGGACGCCAGGTCCCGTATGGGTGATGTATGGGTGCATACACGAAGGCCATGTGTGCCATTTGTGTTGCCCCGTGTCGTTGTAGAGGCTTAGGTTAGTTCTGGTGTGAGAATCAGGTCTATCCTTTGCAATGTCATTCGTGCCCCCATTGACCACCGTCCTGATTGATGTGTCTGGTGTGTGTCTGTGTGTGCGTGCGTGTGTTAAGCCTGTTCTCTTCGTTCTTCCTGCCCTGCCGGCCTTCTCGCTCCCTAGCGCTGTTTCTCACCTTATTTTACCTCAGAAACAACTTACCAACTTCCCCATATTTCTCCCGCATATTTCTCCCCTGGTCAGATTTTAGCAATTTCACCCTAGTTCCCCGAGGTGCCAAGAGCGCGTAACCTTGGAAAACAAGGAAGAGGCTACTGCAGGTCCTGGGATGCCGCGTGTCTAGCGCCGCGTTCAACTCTCACCGGGGGGCTGAAGTGGGGCCGCTTCCGCTGCTGATGGACCCACTCAAACCTCTCGGGGCACCGACGACGCAATATCGGGGTAAACGGTTATATGCATAATAGAATATTCTATCCGCCGGTAATTACTCCGGTTAATGGAGGGGGCGTGTGCATCTTTCTCCCTTCCCGTCCCCTGCGTTCCATTTCCACCGCCGTCAACCTCACCCTCTCACAACCTTCACGAAAGACGACGACGACAACCACACACGTTCACACCCACCCCTCCCGCCTCCCCGTCTCCCTTCGCAATACCTACCTAGGTTCCTCCCCTCACCCACCACCTGAATAGAATTCCGCATCGTAACGACATGCAAGCCGCTTCCGCATCGCTAGGCGCCCCGCTTTCCATCTCCCACACTCTCACGATCCGCCTCAACCCCGTCCGTCCAGTCATATTGGGGAGGGGGCTGATGGATCATGGATGAGCTGGGGCTGGGAATCACGTACCGGCCATTCGCAACCTCAACCACGGACCATAGGCGCACCCACACGATGGTGTGATGTTGCATCGACGCCACGCTTTCTTTTTGTGCCGCTGGCTCGCCGCCAGATTTGCCATACTGCCTGGCCACCACTACACGCACACGCACGTACGCACGCACCACGCAAATCCCATGAGGTTTTTGGGGCCTCTTTTCGTACCGTCAAACCTATGCCCAGCCGGCTGGCAGCAGACTTCTCGAAAGCGAGTGTCCTCATTCTATTACCCAGGGTCTCTAACAAAACAAAGAAGCAAGCGTTTCTCAGCTGGTCATTCCCAAAACAGATACGAAGATGGACAGAAAGGGACAGGAGCGAAAAGAAGGGTCCTCTTGGCCGTGTTTGACCCTCGTCTGCTTCGAACTCAATTCTGTTTCTTTTTTCTTCTCTTCTCTAGCTTGGGCCGGTTGTGCCCGTGCGACTCTCAGACAAACCGTTAATGACCCAGATATTGCAGATGGCAGGCAGGCTTGGAGGTCGAGCCAAGGTTGTCGAGCTGAGTCAAACATCAGCCATTCGTCCCGTCTTTCCAGTCATCCGAAGTTCCTGACAGACGTTGGGAACCACAGGCGCAGCATTGGCTCGATCCCACAGACATTAGGCTGCTTTGCTCTTCTGCGTCCAATGAGTGCATGCCCACTCCGTCCACTAGGAGTTGTCGGTCAGCGTCCGCGTATGGAGGAAATGAGACTTTAGCTCACACGCTCACGCAAACTCACGATTGTGTGCCTGACTGAAGGCGGCAGCCCTGTTCGGCGTCCCTCACTTGGTGCCCAGAATTCAAGCTTACTTGTGTGTGGAGGCATCCATATGCAAGGACAGGC
The DNA here is from genome assembly GCA_001563135.1 of Colletotrichum simmondsii. Lineage (NCBI taxonomy): Eukaryota > Fungi > Ascomycota > Sordariomycetes > Glomerellales > Glomerellaceae > Colletotrichum > Colletotrichum simmondsii. Next base: position 16,299 of record JFBX01000912.1, read on the forward strand.
ACTGCACAACTTTCCTCTCCACCCGTGCAGCCCGCGAATCCATAAACACGGGCTTGGCACGCCGGGGTTGATCTGACTTGATTCGATTTACAGCTCACTGCTGCAGCAGCCAGCAACCATGAGATGTTGTTGACCCAGCTTTCTCGCCTCTTCAAATCCTTTCTTACAGCTCGTCTCTGCAAAGGGAAAGAGTGCGATAGGTAGAAGGATATCGTCTAAATGGAGACGATGCTGGCCCCCAAGGGAGCCGAGCAAAGTCTAGCCCAACCCAGCCAGCGTTCTGCATCTGCGGCTCTTCTCTCATGCTTCCCTCCCCCTCCTTTCGCCTCTCCGTGCTAGTGGTTACTCAGAAGCGAAGATCAGCCGCGAACACTACCGGAAAAGATTCATTCGCCCTGAACCCGAGCCCAAAATATCTCTCGCAGCTGCACGTTGCTACTCGCACTCTCAAGCAGCGGTGTCCTGAAGTTGAAACTGACGTGTATATTGGACAGGGGTCAGCGGAGCATCACCGCGCTAAGTTGAGGACCGATCACCACCATCGACCACCAACCCCGGTCAACGTCGCCGTTGCCCATGTCTTGCTTAACGAGCGGCTCCCGCCTTGGGGTGTAGCACTGACCATGCGTCTTTCGCTGCGCCATCCTTTGAGCGGCTCTCTCTCTTTTTGTGTGTGCTTGCGGGCTGTATTTCTTTTTGTTCCGAAGGTGGATGTTGCTGTTTCCTGCCATTTCCACGCCATGCCACATGTTGTCGTTGAACGCCACGGCTTTCCTCGGACGAAGCCGATGCCCTTTCGGGTGTTGGGATTCTCTGTTTGGGGTGAACTGGTACACACAACACATCGGCCGATGCATATCGTTGGCCTTCTGCTTTGTATCCCAATCCGTATTCTGTCGATCATGGCGTTCTCGGGTTCAGGCGTACCTGCTGAACAGCAAGAGATGAGCGGCAGCACCAGCAACACACAATCACAGAAGAGCTGGAAAAGCCCTATGTCAAGTGGCCGGCGTCAACTCGGGGGCGTGTAAACGACCGTCGACCAGGCATACCGCTGTCTGTTCGTCCACGGTCCGTCCACCTGCAGCCGCCGACGTGTGCTGCTGAACCTTTTTCAAGAACATGGGCATGGTTGTCTCATCTCCACCACCAACCACACACACGTTTGGCAGCAACGGGACTGGCTTGTTCCCCTTGCTGCCTTGCCTCCCCTTGCAACATTTTTCTTCGTGATGGCACCAGATGGCGTTTGATGTACCCCCGTGGCCGGTCGAGTGGGAAATCTTCGAATCTGGTCCGAGTACAGTGTTCTTTTGCTTGCTCAGCTGACGCTAGAAGTCATGTTGCTGTCGCCATGCCAGATGTATGTGTATGGATATCGTTCGGCCAAGCCCAGGAACTGCAACCAGTCAATAGTCCGTATTTGCGAGACATGATCGCACGTCGTTCCCGCCAGAAAGCAAGTCCAGTCAGTTGATGGGCAGCATGGCCGTCCATGCCTTACCCCGGCCAAGTAGCTGCCGCCACTCTATCCGAGCCTGAGAAGAGACCTTTGAATCCGACCCAGACAGCTGGTCGGATCAACCGCCTCGTGAGGCTAGCCCCGAATGTCGAGTCCAGGTCCGGCGTGCTGATGTTACCCTCTTTTACCCCATGCCGGCCCTCTTTTTCTCTTTTGACCGTCTTCTCTCGCAGGAATAAAGATTCATCCTCCACTTCTCACTTTTCACTCTCTTTCCTCCCCATCGGTAGGAAACTTTTGCTCTGTTGCCTCCGGCAGTCATCACATTCGTTTTGTTGTTGGCCCGACTCCCTCCCAGGATCTTGATTAGATCCCTGACCCTCCGCCCCTTCAAACATCCAGTCCCTCGCTCCTCATTGTGTGCGCTTGATCCTCCTTCTCTTGTCGTTGTCGAGATCTTTGGTTGGAATCTTTCAACCCTCACTTCCAATTTACACAATCTCAAGCCAGCCACCATGGCTCACCGTCCCGCACCGCCACCTCCTCCCATGGCGGAGAGCAGCCGCCCTCCCCTGTCTCCTCTCTCAGGAGCTACAACGCCGGCTCGTAGCCAGCGAAGTCTCTCTATTCCGAGGCCATTTGGATCTCGGATTCAGTCACAGGGCTCTGTAAGTCGAGATACACCTCCGTTCTGAAGGAGTGTCGTAATACTGACTGGTTAGTCTGTCGTTGGCTTCACCACAGAAGACCTCCCCTTCGGCGTCCGTACACCCGGCTCCTTCGGCCACCGCTCATGGCAGTCTCGTGGCGGCGAGTCTGCTGCCTCCTTCGTATCCTCCGTCCAGACTGAAGAGGCGAAGCTGAGATGGGACTCTGACTCGGAGCTGAAGCTTGTGTCCAAGTCTCTCTTGCGGTTCCAGAAATGGTGTCTGCTCATCGGCTTGCTGTGTATCAATGCCGCCCTCATCTACGTGTCATTCACGTACCACGTCGCCCACTACTTCTTCATGGTGCTTCTCAGTTCCAACACCGTCCTCCAGTTCATAATGATCGTCTTTATTCTGGGCCACTTCATCTTCAAGGGTATCTTCTTCTGCTTCCGCCGCAAAGAGAAGGTGCCAGAGACCCCTGAGAGAATGGTCATGCTTCTGCCATGCTACAACGAGACGTTTCAGGAGCTTACTCGATCCCTGGACTCTTTGGTTGCGCAGAAGAACATTGACGACCACCCGCGCATGATCTTCATTGTGGTCGACGGCAACGTTAAGGGCGCTGGTATGGAGAAGACCACCCAGGAGTACCTTCTCGAGGACATCCTGGAGCCCGGCCCAACGCGCTTCTTCGAGAACGGTTACCGCGCTCGAGACGGCCTTTTCATGCCGACCAAGATCCAGACTGGTTACTACAAGGGCATTCCGTATGTCTTTGTTGGCAAGCGTTACAACCAGGGAAAGCGTGACAGCTTGTGCTTTGCCCGTTCGTTCTTGTACCATTTCCATAAGCGCTCCACCAACATCATGACCATGTTCAGCAATGAGCTGTTTGAGCATCTGGGCAACGCGTTCGTCTCTCAGGGCCTCGATAATGTCGAATACCTCGTTGGTATGGACGCCGATACTGTGTTCGATGAGTTCTGTATCTGGGAGATGTTGAGAGAAATCCGCAAGAACCCCAAGCTCGTTGGTGTCTGTGGCCACGTCTGTGTCGACTATGACGGCAAGAACTGGGGTCTCTGGTCGCTGTACCAGTCGGTCGAGTACTCCCAAACCCAAGGTCTCCGTCGCATGTTCCAATCCCGCATCACCGGAAAGGTCAACTGCCTCCCCGGTTGCTGTCAGCTGATCAAGATTGACGAGGCCACTTTCGGTGACGAGGTCCTCCGCCAGCGATTCGGATACTGCCCCAAGCCCAACGATCTCATGACGCAGCACATCATGGGCAACTACTCCGAGGACTCGATCCACGCCAGCATCATCTTCTCGCTCTTCCCCCAGCGCCAGACCGCCCAGGCCCTGCGCGCCAAGGCCTTCACCATTGTGCCGCAAGACTGGAAGGTCTTCCTGTCTCAGCGTAAACGTTGGGCTCTCGGTTCAATCTCCAACGAGTTCGTCATGATCTTCCGCCCCGGCATCATCCCCATCGAGCGTCTTCAATCCATCATCGCCGTCATGACCTGGTTCATCACACCCTTCATCATGGCCGCCGTCATCGCTTTGATCATCATTCTCTGCCGCCGTGGTGATGAGTTGGTGAGGGATCCGGTCTTCATGTCGCTGTTCGCTCTGCTCTTGTTCCGATACGTAAGTCTCCTCCCTCCGAAGCTCTTTCGCTTACCTTATCCGACCGACGAAACTTGAGAACAAATTCTGACTTCGTGGTTTCACAGATCTACTCCTTCTGCATCGGTTTCTGGCTACCGAGAAACATGCTCGAGCGCATGCAATACTTTGTCGGCTACTTCTTCCACCTGTGCACGTCGCCCTTCCTCAACATGATCATCTTGGGGTACTCCCTCGTCTACTCGGACGACTTCAAATGGGGCAAGACTCGCGAGGTCATCAAGGGCGGTGACGACGAGAAGATGGACGCTGAGGGCGGTCGTGGCACTCTTTAACAGCCTCGCGCAAAACAATCCAGATTGCTGGATGATGCGCGCTGGCACTAAGGGAGTCACTATTGCCCTGGCGTTGCGGCATCCCACACACCAAGACCGAATCGGGCGTTTCTCAGCCGACTACTTTTTGCTTGTTTTTTATCTCTTCACACACATTTCCTACTGTTTGAATCATTCATGTGGCGTTTTTACCTTGCTTGAGGCTGAAAAATATGGGAACATTAGACTCGTCCAAGTCAGACGAATGGGAAAGCGTGAAGAATATGGGAAGGACCATGATTGGAGGGAAATCGGAGAAAAAAGTTGATATCGCATCATCATATCTACATAGCATCTACACTCTTTTGGGAAAAGGACACACAATTGAGGCGGGCTGAATATGGGGGAGGAAGCGAAGGATTTCGGGGATTGGTTCACTTCATCTTTGCACACATGCGCAGCACACACGGTACCGCCACCATCATCATCACATACCTTGAAAAGAGCTGGAAAGTTCGTACATATCGAAAACCTTATTGTACAGATGGGCGCGGGTGGAAAGGGAGAGGGGATGATGATGAGGGGCTGAGCTCTGGCTGGACCTTGATCGTTTCGATTCTTCACAACTCGCTATTCTTTCGTCGCTGGGGGATTCCCCGAACGACAGTTGTTTTTGGCAACGATTGTTATTTCTTTATTCTTAATGTAATGTTTAGGTCTGGTGGCTACATGAAATGACTTATGAAGCATAGATACCTTTCCCATGAGTATCCAGAATAACAATTGACTATCTGAAATTTGGCTTAACACTTCAATCCTCGCGTGCATCTCAATTGATCGATTCTTGATGGGATCGTTAGTGCGCTCATCCAACCTTCTTCGATGGACTAAAGCGAAGTCTGGCTAGCGCGGGCCTTTGTGGCTTGCCATGTGTCATTGAGCTGATGGTAATTCTTTCGTCGGCAATGCGCGCTAAGGCATTTGGGCTAGAATAATGTCAAACTATGGCGAATTGAGTTCAAGATCGATCGCGGTGGGGAGTGAGGCGTCGAGGACTGCCAGCTGAAGACAGCGCCAAAAGTCCAGTCTAATCCAGGCGTCTTAGGTAGGTATATGAGACTCAACAATTGCCATCGCAGTTGAGGAATTAGAGTACTCGAAATTCCATTGGCGTCGATTGTTTTCAATAACAGAACCATCTCTTTGAGATGAACCACTTGAACTCCGGAAGCCAGTACAATTCATCCCAAGAGCTCCTGGGCGAAACACACTAGACAGTGACGATCCCCTCCGCTATTCGCTCTGCCCTACCACAGTTCGTTCTGAACCGTGCTTCTCAGGCCCAACACCGGGGCTTGCGATGTCCGTTGTGTGAAAGGCGGGAATAGCACCAATGCCCCGTGTCCGGGCCGCTGTGGAGACCTCTGGGGGTAGCGCTGGCGCCGCCCAAGATCGCATTAACCACGGGACCTAGTAGTAACTAGTGTTTTGGTCTGGTAGTGAGGTAGCCATGCCATGGCCCATGGCGAGCATCGGCAGGCATGCTCGTAGCCTGTCGGTAGTCCCAGCCAAGGGGGGCGTGGGCTTTTGTGTTCCGATATAGCGGTAGATCATAGAAGATCGTGACGGATTCATGCTCACGATTCTAGCTTGTAAGAAGCGCCGGCACTGGAGCACTGGGACAGCGCCCGGGTGGCACTTCGCCATCCGAGCCCGGCACCGATCCACAGTGCCTCGTGTCCGGGAGGGTAGACGGAGGTGATGTCCGTCCGCCTCTTAGACGTTCTCTACATTATGGCCTCTGACTCAGCAAACAGTTTCTGTCGCGGGGAGATCGCAGATTTGAGTCGAGAACTAGAGCGACAACGGTAGTGTCTTACACATATTTAGTCACTCATTCAAACTCTGCCCCCTCCCTCTCTATTGCATCGATCACATTGGGCCTATGTAGAGGCGCCTGCCTGCCGGGTCGCGTGGTTGCTAAGTACGGACACAAGCTGAGAGGGCCATGGAAGGTCCACCTGGGGAAGTGATCCGGACCGCAATCTACCTATCCATTTCTCCTATGGTTACCTAACGCATGATATCCCGAGATGTCGATCTTGCTCTCCTCACTACTGCTCACAACAGACCCTAATCAGCAGAGGGCAACGTGGACCCAGGCCATTGAGGCCAGGGAAACATCATACGTACGTAGGCCAACCAACGTTCCCCGTGCCCGGACCCCGCTAAATGGCACCAGTCCTTGAGAAATTTTCAAGATTTCCCACTCAACCGCAGATATTAATTTGCGCATTATCCCGACAGTTCTCGTTAGAGTCTGACAAACAGTCCAGCTTACTACATTTGTAGAGAACAGCGAGCTTCCAGCAACTAAGTGCTATTCGGAAAAGCCTCAGACTCGGCTGTTTTACCCCTCATCTCATTTGAGTCACATCGTATTCCAACCACCAAACGCCCGATGGCCGGTAGGATGTCTTGGTCGTTCCTGACAAGGCATAGGTAGGCATGTCTTGGACAAAGTATTTGGCGTATCACAACGGTCAGGCCTGACATGGCTTTGATAATACGGGTTAGACAGAGGGGAAGTAGAACCATCCCGGAGTCCTTGCCACTTCAACGGGTCGACCTCGTTCCATGCCACCGTCGTCAGTGGCATCGCATCCCCCTCAGCTTCTTGGCATCAGCCTCAAGGTCGAATCCGAAGACTGCCGGGTGAGCGGCAGTAGGTAATGGCTGGGAACAACCGGACTTTGCAAGGTGACACAAACTATTTTTCCCTCCTTCACGTAAGCATGTGCGATTCTGGTACCTTTTTTTTTACTCAACTTTGTGCGAGTACTACCCGATGCGGTGAATTGCGAGCCAGAAACTGCACGAAGCTTCAGCTGTGCCGTGATGCAGCATTGCGTCGTGCGTGGTGTGTGTGCAGAATGGCGCGAAGCGAGGAATCCTTCTGACAGAGTTGGGAGACCGGGGAGGGGGAGGAGACATCCTACACAACACGCAATCCGACGGGCGTTACCAAGCTCGGAAGTTGAGCTCGTTATTCTCCGTTGCCAGCGGTGCCGTGATGGAATTTGTGATCCGTGAGAAACTTGACAAACTAATCAGGCCTTTTCCCTTCCTCTCTTGAGACTATGGAACCTTTGCTGTGCCCGATGATGACGACAGGGAAGACGGAGGCTGGAGAAGTGGGAAAAGAGTTGGTGAAACAGGGCCATGGTTGGTTGTCTCTAAAGTCTGGGCAAACCCGTGTCTGCACGAAACTGGAGCAGTCAACTGCCTAAAAGGCGCCTCAATGGCGGCCAATGTTGCTGTCAACCCGGCATCGGATCCTCTGCCGACATGAAGGACACTGAGTTGGGATTCTTGGGAAGCATCATGGCTGGGGTGCCGTGGGTGTTTGCCGGTCTCTTGTTTGCCTGCCACCGTAAGAGTCACATCAGAGCTAGATCAAACCTGATACGCACAGGAGACTCCAGTGACGACCATGGCCACGCTGGTGGTGATGGTGAACGCAGACGGCCGAGTAAAGCCAAAAGAAGACAAGAAAGCTTCAAGAAAGGCAAGAGGGTGTCGAGAGCTCAACCCAGAATGCTTGCCTCACCAGACCCCTGGGTGCTGTCATCGCCCGGCAGAGATGCACTTGAAGCACCATAAATCCCGTCTCCAGTACCGGGGGCGCAAAGAGCATTTTGGTTCCGACTTTCAGGGCAGCCAGGCATCTTCAAGCGGAGGAAAATGTCACCGTAGACTTACAACTCGCAACTTACAAAGAAGTAAGGACAATGACAGCCCACCGAGGTGTTGCCAAGCCAATAATTCGGCAGGCTAGGGGCGCTTGTGGGACGTGGCAGACACTGAGAGAGCGTGTTGCTTTGGCTTCTGCTTACCTTTGCACCGTTTGGTAGACCTTGGCTCACCGCGGGGTAAAGCTGCATCTAGCGGGGTTCAACGCCATAAGGGGGTACGGGGGTGCATCACTCGATTATTGCATAATGCCACCGCGAAATATTCACTTTCTCTTAAGGCCAAAAAGAACACCCCCTCGGTCTTGCTCCACTTTTCCACTTTCTGCCCCGCCTTCCGCCCCCGGTTCACTGCACTTTCACTCACTCATCCACTCGCTCCCGCGTCTCTCATCCACCTCTCATCCACTTTTATCCTCTCATCCCCTTTCTTCCCCCTCGCGTCGCGCGTATGGCTGGCTTCTCCTCACGCCTCTAGTGCTAGCTGGCACCTTATTAAGTCCCAAGTAAGGTACTAACCAGCTAGAGAAATGTGACTGCATCTCATCATCCACAGTTCATCCTGCCCATCTCACCTACATGAGAAGATGCGCGAGACTTCGTGAACGGTGACGGAGCCTTCTCCATTGAACAGCCACGGACCAGCGATTCCACGCGTCAGTCGTACAGGCAATAGGGCGATGGACCCAACGAAGGATTCCGAAAGGTGAAAAAACTATCATGCTATTGTCTATCGCAACGTTGGTTGCTCGGCCGATCTGCAAGGCAAGGCTGGGCAAGCAAAGGCACGTTGCAGTGTCCATACGAGCGAGGATGAAAGTCTTTGCATCTCGTTCTCTCATTCTGTCCGATGCCTTCTTTGCTTTTCGCTGTTCAACGGTTCGTTCATGCTGTCCAGTACCCCACAACAGCTGACCTTGATCGGCCTCGGCGTTCATACCGGCTGACCTCCGGCACAGTCTTGTACCTCGAAAACAACTCTTCTTTGTACACCACTTCATCAGTCAGGCACGCAATAGCACCATGTATTATTCCAATATTGTCAGCGCTGGGCTCTCTCAACGCACCATACAGTCTCATGAAACCGAAGTGCCAAGTCGCTAGAACATACACCAGGTTGCCAGCGTGGTCCAAAACTGAAGGCGAGGACAGCCAAGTGGCGCCCCGGCAGACTTTCGTGTTGAAGATGAATAGCAAATACGATTCTCTGCCGTCGGGTTGAATGCCCATGGCTCGGGATTCTGATTCAGCCATCTGCACTTGAGCCATCCCCATATGTGCTCTCGGCGCAGCGACATTGTTGCTTTTCCCTTCAGAATGGGCCTCTCCCAGCTCGTATTAGTCGATACAAGCAAACAGGTGACTAAAATAGCCCCATGTGCCGGTAGAGAGTACCATGAACCAAGAAGTGGCTCGCTGCAAGGCACCCTTGCTCCTGGTTAGCTATCCCACACGCGCCTGTCTGGACAATACCAGCACCACGCGCGAAATATCAGCCGGCCACTATGTCTCTGCGCTGTTGACTGCCAGGGCTGATCTGCCCTGTTTAATTTGCTCTGCTTGGAGCTGGGCGGCCATCTACTGGCCCAGCTTGCAGTAGCCGATCGCTCACACGCCAGGTCGAGGTTGCATTTTCAGCCCATACTCAGGCTGCTAATTGCTTAGTCTACTTACCCGAAGACGCATCTGCTTCCGTGTTATATAACAATGGCCGGCCCCGAGCCGTCTGGTCCGCTTTGCTATTCTTCCGGACTACGGTGTAATTAAGTTGTCGAGTGCAGTGCTGCATCGTGTACATTGTCCCAATCTGGCTCGGCTTCTTCTTTATTGAACTCTGCTCTGCCAATTCCATTCGCTAAGCGCTATTTTCCTCTTGCTTTAACCTTCGGGGAAGCCCATTCGTTACCACGCATATTCTCTCGCTGTGTCGACTGGCTAGTTGACCCTCCATTAGAATGCATCTCACAACTCTCGCTTTTGCCGCCAGCTTGGGCTTGGCTGCTGCCCACGGTGCCCATAGCAGCGATGAGCAGCCCGTCCCAAACATTATGGCTGGGAGGAGGGCTTTGCAAGATTTCACTGCAGCTCGCCGGACAGTCCAGCGCCGCGCAGCCCATGCCGGGCCAGAGCCTGCGGCCTCAGGGTTGGAAATGCGCCAGTCTCCTGACGGTCGCTGCGGTCCCGATCATAACAACCAGGTCTGCGACCAAAGCGACTGTTGTTCTAGTGCTGGGTAAGTTGTGATTTGCGCACGACAGCCAGGTCTTCGGGAAGTCTAACCGTGCGACAGGTGGTGCGGTCAAGGCTACCTTTACTGCTCGGCTCCCTCGTGCATGATCGAGTATGGTCCGTCGTGCGATGCCAACATCCGCCCCGATGGACCAGACACGACGAATGTTCCCCGTACCAGACTCGGCTCTGTCCCTTATGGTCAGGCCATCTACCACTGCGAGCACTATGGTGACATCGCCTTAACGTTTGACGATGGTCCTTACATCTACACCGAGGATCTGCTGAACAAGCTGAAGGTATGTCGATGTCTTCAACACGTGACTATCAATGAGCCGTGCTGACGTGCATGCAGGCATACAATGCCAAGGCAACCTTCTTCATTACCGGCAACAACCTGGGCAAGGGCAAGATAAACGATCCAACCACCAACTGGCCTGCTCTCATCAGGGTTTGTCTGCATCTATCCTGCAGCCTTGATCAATGACTGACCTCCTACAGCGCATGATTGCCGAGGGCCACCAGATTGCTAGCCACACCTGGTCTCATCAGAGACTTACGACTATCAGCGCCGAAAAGTTCCGTAACCAAATGATCTACAATGAGATCGCCTTTGCTGACCTTCTGGGTTACTTCCCAACATACATGAGGTATGCTCCCTGTGATCATGTTCAAGTGTGAAAAGCGTCTGTGTCTAACCAAATATAGGCCGCCCTATTCAGCCTGTGATGCTACGTGCGAGGGTTATCTCAATGACTTGGGTTACCACATCACCTACTTCAACCTCGATACCGAGGGCTACCTTCATGACAGCGCCGACCTCATCCAAGATTCCAAAGACATCTGGGATGAGAACGTGGAGGGCAAGGACGTCGCCACCACCAAGTGGCTTCAAATCGAGCACGATCCCGTCTATCAAAGCGTCTATAACCTTACAGACCACATGCTTGAGTCCCTCTTCCGCAACGGATTCAAGTCTGTCACCGTCGGTGAATGTCTCGACGACCCCCAAGAGAACTGGTACCGCTCCGTCGGTGATGCCCCGCCATCCACCGGCACCACCACTCGCGTAGCCACAGGGACTGCAACATCTTCAAGCGTCGCCGCCCCTACCGGTACTCTGCCCGCTTCCACTGACGGCCGCTGCGGAGCCAACTTTGGCAGCACAACCTGCTTCACCGAGCCCGGCGCAACCTGCTGCTCATCCGCCGGCTGGTGTGGAAACACGGCCGACCACTGCGGCGCAGCATGCCAGCCTCTCTACGGCAACTGCCAAATCTCCGGGGCATCGAGCTCTCCCGCCCCCGTCAGTTCCGCTTCGTCATCTGCAGCAGTCACCACGCCGTCCGTAACCAGCTCCGCGGCCGCGACCACGGGTACGGCGGCATCTCCGCCTCTTAGTACCAACGGGCGTTGTGGTACCACGCAGGGCGGCACCACTTGCATCAGCGAACCTGGCGCCACGTGCTGTTCGCAGTATGGATGGTGCGGTGCCACGACAGACCACTGTGGTAGTGGTTGCCAGGCTGGTTTCGGTACTTGCGGTACATCGAACTGACGATAGTCAAGTATGCGTGGAAGCCTCCTGATTCATCCCTGGATCTTGGGACTTTCCACTTCTCGAGTCACCTCTAGTCAAAGAGCAGAGGACAAATCTTTAGTGTGTAATCTTATGTTGGGATCGCTGAGCTATCAGCGAACTCTCCACGTACTTATTGGCGTTTGGGCTCAGGTGGAAATCAAAAGGGTATCATGGGCGCTTAATAATGTAAATGTAATGAGCAGAATCCTGTGCCAGCTGAATGAAACAAATGCAAACTCACCGTCTGACTCGAGCACCCTGGGTCCATGATCTACTCGGGAGTATGGTGGCTTACATGTTCGAGGCAGTATCTCTCCCAGTTGTGACCACTTATCTGAGGCCTTGAAACCGTGTAGTGTGCTAATACGAGATGACCTCGCAAAGTTCTGGTCTGCCATGGACTACAACACAAAGCCAAACGGCTCGATCTCCTTCTTCTGGCAAGCCTCTCGACTGTTCTCTGCAGTCGACTGCATCGTTGCGAATGCTTTTTGTGGACTCTGACCGCTGCGCTGGCCGGCTTACTATTCTCGAGCGTGACATCATGAGTAGAGATCAGCTGCTCAGTGCACGAGTCTTGACTCGGAATCTGGAGTCTGGGCCGTCCACAAACTTCTGCTGCCCGCGGCAAAAACCTCCGAGAAAATAGAGGCCGGGCCGGTGTGGGTCCACCGCGGATCCTTCGGAGTACCGTGTTGCCCGGTTGCCCGGAGAGAGTGCTGGAAGGCTACATAGAAGGCAGTAATCGGAAATGCCACGCAAACTAGCCAGATGACTTTTTGAAGTTTCTGGGAGTCTTTGATCTAAATAGTGAGCTGATCTGAATTTAGTAATACCTTGGAAAAGAATAGAATACTTCGTAGGGTCTACGGCAGCTTGGCCACGTTTCATGTTATAGCCGAGACCTCCGCTGGTGGCCTTGGCGTGCCTCTCGGCTACACGAGCCGACGGGATCGTGTGCTTTCACCCACATTCGACGGAACTAAAAGATGTTGGTTATTCTCGTATTTAACTCTCTTTCGATCCAACTAGGAGATGAACACGCGAGCAGCGGGTGCTACACCTTGGCAGGCACACTTACTAACGTTCAGTTGACAAGCGGGTGAAACAGCCGGCGGCGAACACCTTCATCCAATTTGAACTGTTTCTCACGAGTCAGTAGTTGCCTGTCAGAGCTGACAGAATAGGGCAGGTCGGCTCGCACCCAAGACTTTCAAGCAACCACGAAGTGAACCGATGGCACCGACTAGATGTCGCCAGGCCAAAGGCCACACTACTGGGACCCCTTCACTTCGATCTCTCTATCGATAGTGCCCCTGGGACCTGGGAATTGGGCAGTCAGAGGGGCATGCACAGCCGTTAGAACTGGGTGCTTACTTGGCATACTATAAGTCCCCTCTTGGCCCTGGTTTTGGCATGATTAAAGATTATAGCCTAAACTTTGAGCTGACAGAATACGGGTCCTTTTTGGAAGGTCATGCCTGGCTGTGATCATGGCTGAGAAGTATCATATCCTATTCAGAGTATAATTGAGGTTTGTCAGCGGTCAGTTTCGATATATGCTCTCCGACCATACCGCATGCGACTTCTAGGACCAAAGATTAGCTAGATACTAGGTTTCGTCAGCGTCAAGAAGGGATAGGAAAGACATCGCTATTTCAACCTTGCCGCTGACAGGAAAAGCGATTAATCGCCGTGTCAGGCGCTAGTGACACTTCCTTGAGTGGTATTCATCCATATTCAAATCCATCGTACGTCACATCTGGGTTCATGAGAACTCAAAGCCCCTTAGACTGTAAGCGAGCTGGGCAAGAAGAAGCATCCTCCTTCAATCAAAGCCAAACCCATCCTATCTTTAGACTGGACGACTCCATTTCATGCCACTTGCAGGGCTGTGTTGATGGAAGTTGGAACGAACCGGCTGAAGACTTGGCGAGACTGTCTCCGCACCGGCCTTACAAGGAGACTCAAATAAACTACTTCGCTTTCCGGGGATGCAGAAAAGTTCCGTAGGGCTGTTAAGCGGTGTACAAGAAAACCCGGTGGGCAGCCCTTGTTTCAAAACGTACCTGTTGCTCATTGTCGTTAATGCTTCGACGTCTTAAGAAGCGCACCGATATAGCAGCCGGTGGATAGTTCCAAGTTAAGGGCCCCACTGGGCACGAGTCGGGTGGCACGTGGAGAACCACGCCAACTTACAACCCGATTCATGCATGACTGGAAGATGACTGATCAGTCTCCAGCTCAGGAGCAGGTCGGCCTTGTTATCGGATATCAGAAAGATCCCTTTTCGAGATGTATAAGATCTCCAGGGTCAGCTGTAGCGAGAAGGAGAGGTTCGCTACACTCATCGAACTCATCTATACACTCTCTCAGCTCGCTCTAGCGTACCAGGGCTCATTCATTTGCCCTAGACATTCATTTCTTTGAAATTTATATCTTCTCTGTGTGTCACTACGAGTGCTTCTTGAAGAAGTTCTCATAATGAGAGCAAATCAACTCCTTCTGGCCTTGGCCTACACTGGCGCTATCGCTACCCCCGTTCCACAAGATACCGGTTCTGCAGATTGCAAGACTGAGGCTCTCAACCAAGACACATGGAAGAAGCTCGACATTGAGAACTTCCTTGCTGATTGGACGACCTTCAACGTCAGCAAGGTAGAACATAACGCTGTCCAAAACTTCGCCAACTCCTTCGGTGCCCCCAACTTCTTTTGGTAGGTCTCAACCCCTGACTTTATCTGCAAAACGTGGACACTAATACCCAAGATAGCGGCCTCGACAGTTTCTGCAATGCCGGCCAGCCCTGTTCTCCGGTAAAATTGCCAGGATGGTATGCTCTCGTTGCCGTTCAGAACTGGAATAGCTACATGAACTCTCTCAACACTGCCATCACCTTCGCCTCAAGCATCTTGAGTCTTACCCTCCCGGGCATCGTCCAAGACTTCTACCCGAACCCCAAGGACGATATCACAGACCTCAAGACCATGACCCGCGTATTTGCTGGCGTGCTATCTATTATTCCCTTCACGGGTCCCCTCAACACCGTCGCCGGCGCCATTGGCAGCACCTCCAGCTTCGTCTCCACCAATCTCAAAGCCCCTGAGCCCACCAACCTCTTTCTCTCTTGGAGCAATGTTGCCACCTCCCTAGGCAAGGTCGTTCAGAACTGGCAGTCTGCCGTTTCGTCTAGCTTCCAGACCACCATTGACGCACAAGTCAACGTCACGGGGGGTATTTTCCAAATCATCCGCGACGGAAAGTTCCTTGGAACCAGCCGCAATATTACCCAAGGTGACATGCAGAAGGAGATGACGCGCAGTTTGGAACTCTACACGATTGGCCTTGCCCTACAAGCCCAGAAAGTGTTTGTCCTGCGCTCGCAGCCCTTTGCCGACAAGTGCACAGAGTACACCGAAGCCGAGCTCTGTTCGCAGGATCCCGATGGCCGCTGGCGTCAGTACATTCTCATCCAGCGCTCGGATCACAAGAACTCTATTGGGCGCAAGGATCTTATGAAACTCTTGACTGAGAAGTATCAATTGAAGAAGGAGACTGTCACCAAGGAAGTGGCTGAATGCGTTGATGCTGCCGGAGGGAAGCAGTTGACGTATCCATTTGGAGACATCCTGCCTGTTGATAGCACCACAAAATGCATCTTCAACTTGCAGGTTTGTACCACACCACCAGGTGCGAGCGAGGGCATCATCACAACGTGCGAGGGCCTTGGGCTGGATGTTTAGGGTCTCCGTAGTCTCTGTATTAGCGTAGTGTCTCGTTGAAGAGTATATTGATTGATACCCTCAAATTTGACCTATCCCTTTGCTGCGAGTGCGAAGGATGTTCTCTCTCAGGCTCCAAAGTACAAGGTAACTTCAAGTTAGCTTGGTACCGGTATGAGAATATTATAGTATATATGTCAAGAAACTAATTTTACGCCTCTTGGATTTGGTCATAGGTGAGCTATTGAGAGTAACCTATCGGGAAAATCTCCGTATACCCTCAACGCTATTTATTCCAAATTACAAGTTCCAGTCCGCAGATGCTCAAAAGATTTCGATCAAAGGCTGAACAGCCCCGAATGAGTCCTTGACTGGTGCATTCTGTCCGCGCGTCTGGACGGAGACAGTGAGCTTGCTATGGATGTCCTCCTTAGTCTCAGCTCCAATTGCCCTCATCAGATCCTCGCCAAAGGGGATGTAAGTATACGTCTCAAGCTTGTTCTTCTGACAATTCTTGCAATTAGCGAGAACCCATCGACTGAGGATTGCGTCGCGGTCAATCTCAACCTCACTACCGTCAGCAAGCTTGGCAGAGGTACGGATGACAAACGATCCCTCATGGTCCGTGGTGCTGATGCCACTGACGCGGGCGACAGCGACAAGTGGAAGCTCAGGGTCGCCCAGAACGGGCCCACGGGTCAGAAGGTCAAGGGAACCCTCGCCATACATGTATCCCAACTGATTGATGTCGGTGATGTCGTCTGAAGTGTAGAATACAGGGTCGCTGATACATCCGGACTTCAAGAAAGGCGCAAGAGGACTGCTCATCTCCAACTTGCTTCCCGGAGGGAGAACAGGGCTTCCTACGCTGAGTGTTCCCGCTGTGATGTTGGGCTCCACTGACAGGCTACCCGGCTTGGTCAGGCCGTGCTTGACTTGCCATGTCCAGAAGACATAGTCAATAAAGGCATGGTGAAGGAAGAAGATGGGGTCGAAGCTGGCGGTTTCGTTCTCTCCCATGTCACCATGGGCGCCGTCAACAGGTTTAGCGTTCTCTTCCCCATCTTGGTAGAAACCTCCGATGGCAAGATGAATAGCGTTGTGTGGATCTTCAAGAGAAGTATGGAATTTGCTCTCCAGTGAGCCTTTCGTATTATGAAGCCACTCGCCCCTGGAAGCCTTGTTGGAGAACAGGGTGTAGTTGGGTGCATCAAGACTGGCCTTGTATCTCGAAACGATGGAGACTGTGTCCGGGATTGACGTTGGCGACACCTTGCCGTCAATATGGATCTTTCCGTTTAGCCAGGCTGCGATATTGCCGTTGAGAATTCTGGCATGCGAAGCGGGGTCCTTTCCATCCAAGCTAGTGACACCCGCAAGCGGGTAACGAGCCGTCTGTGATCCCGTTGATTTGCTGTAACGCTGGGCATCTGATGGCTTCTCGTGGTTGTCTGCGACTCCCTTCTGGAACTTGTAGGAGTAGAGCGGGTTCGTATTATCTCCATCAAGGTCGAAAGTCGGGGTGGTCAAAATCCAAGGGAGGGGAGTGTTCTGGTCGAAGGGCCGGCACTCGTCCAGGAATGGCAGGGCTAGACTTGGAGTATCGGGAACAGCTCGACGCATGGCGTCTTCAAGCCGAAGGAGGTATGCTCGGTGCCAAGTGGGGAACAGTACTGTCTGATGCTGGCAATAACCCCCTCGCCAATCATCGTAGGTCGATCCGCCGGGATAGGGATTCTCCTTCATCCATGGCTCTCCATGATACCCAGCAATAGTGAAGAAGGAGTCTTCGTTACTTGGATCAAGTTGCTGAAGCCTTCGGAAGGCTCTGACAATGTTCTCTAGGGTGTTGCGATCTTCGCCAGACGTGTACTGGTCGCACACATCTTGGAGAGAAGAACGGACTCTGGACATTGTAAGATACGAAATCGGTGATCTAATAGAGGTGTTTGATGTTATTTGTGGATGATACTGCGTGCTCTAATAGCAGTGAAGCTATCATCAAGGGAAACCTCGGCGACTTTATAATGCTGCAGCCGCGTCAAGATCGATATCGCTGTCTCCTATAGACAAGAGATATAATAGTAGCCGCGCCTTTTCTCAGTCTCTAGGCTCAAGTGCGGCGGAGACTAGATCTCGATGAACCTCGCGAATAGGGACATGCCAGATAACGTAGCCGCCAATGAAATCCTCGATGAGGCATGTGAAACGCCAGTGATCGTCCAGGCGGTTGGATGCGCACTCTTGTCTCACTTTGCTCAGACCACTGAGCCATAAGATAAGAAACAACTTACGCCAGAAGAAGCCTCATCTTTCTTGAACGACGTTGAAACTTTCACAATGGATTACATGTGATCATGTGTCGATCAGTCACAGCCCATATATGCAAGCTTCCAGTCCGGGGGCGTCGAGTGTGATGTGAACTGTTACCAAAGAGAACTGGCCGGGTATTACTACATGTAGAAAGAATGCAGGAAGCGTGGTCTCGTGTATCATGTCGGTTACACCCTTTGAATCCGGCTCTCGTAGTTCGCACATGAAAATCTCTGCCAGGAAGTAAGAAGTGAATGGGACTGGGACACTTGACGATGTGAGCCGAGTCTCGGAATGGCAGAATGATTCGACGAACAGAAGATCGCCACGGATCGACCCCAATATCGACATAATATGCCGAGGCCACTGTGGCAGGTGCTTGAGCTTCATTCAACTAAGCCGCGAAGAGAACATCAGCACCTCTAACTACCTTGGTGCGTTGCTACTGTCTCAAGGTCACAGGCTTCTGACCTATCATCGAAGTTGATTAGAAACAAGGAGTAGGGATCAACATCGATTTGGTTCAATGGTAACTCAAACATCGCGTTCACAGAAATGCCGGAGTTGCGCGCACATGTAGCAAGGTGATTGCCCGTGTCGCACCGCACCGTTTTCGTGCGGCTAGAAAGCTGTTTCCATTGACTGTTCCCGTCAAAAACCTCAGACCGGCAGTTTTCGTAGCAGGAGCGGGCAAATAGACGAGACAATGACGTAAGTTGACCTGACATGAATACGATCCATTGTCTCATTCGATTCCCTAAGCTAGTGTGATTCAGGCCAGTCAGTAATCAAGGAGCTACTGCCACGTAATAAAATGCTAGTCCTGGAATCAAATCATGCAATTCTGGAGATAAGGTTATGGATCTAAATTCGATGGCGGTTCCGAAGTCCATGTGGTTATTCCCAAGTTATGAGAACAGCACTTCGGGAATTGGATCTGAGACACATAAGCGCTCGAAAGATATCTCGATTGTTTGGCAACTACTAAGTATTTTGGGAGACAATTGTGCCTGGCAATGGCACTTCAACGTCAAAGGCAGAGTCATGAGGGTTACTTTTTCACAAGATAGGTAGACACTTTGGAATTGTAAGCATTGCCATTGGCATACGCGACGAAGTAAGTATTTTGCAGCCTTTTAATCATTCATAATGCATCGAAAGAATCAGAATTCTTGAGGTCCCCTAAATGATTGTGTAGGAAAATCAAGGCAATGTCTCTAGATACAGCATATGCTCACGCCACATAAACCTCTCTTCTCTTTGGTAAATTGTAAGAAGTAGTAGTCTAACTCTAATCCCATCTAGCAGTAAGCTTCGCCACAAGCAACGAAAAGCATCAAACCCCGCTTTCCTGTATCGCCTAACATACTGGAGGCTTGAAAGCCATTAGAGAGCGGCTTGAATATCCTTCTTCAGAGGCCGCATAATAGATTGCTGATTCATGGTGGCGACCATGTTCCCTTGTTGATCCCAAAGTCGAGCTTCAGTGTAAGTTCGGCCGTCGTTGCCAGTGATAGTCTTCATCTCTCTAAGGTGCCAGTTGTCCAGATTGATTTCTCCTGTGAAGAACCTCAACGCAAAGTCTAGTGAGGAGCACGGCCCGGCGTCATCCAGGAACTTGCTGCTGTGGGTCAGGGGGATGAAGGACAGAGCTGCGTCCAGGATGAACCCCAGTGCAGAGAACCGATCCTGGAGTCGCTCAAGGGAATGGCGGCAGCGGAACCAATCAGCTGATGTCTTTGATGTCAATTCGAGACTTTCCTGGGGCGTCTTGACAGTCTTGGCCATGCCGTAGAGGTTGTTCGGTGCAACTGTCTCCGGACAGCCGCGGGTCTCAAAGAAGCGGTTGTTGAAACCAAAGGTAGCCAGGTACAGACTCCCCAGCTTTTCTGTCACGACGCCCCTCCGCACCTTATCATCAGTTGCCTCCTGTGTTGAAAGACACTTCTCAGGCGGTGAGTAGCTCATTGATGGCGGCGCAGAGTACACGAGAAGAGAAGCCTCTTCTTTCACTTGGAAATCGGCCAACATGATCATGCAGAGCCTGGATTTGCCATCGTCTTGGTCTTGGCTGATCTCGACCAATCTAGTAGCGAATGTTCTCGTATCGCGGACTCGTCGGACGGCACATTTGAGCTTGCGGTCTGTCAACGCCGGGCCTAGGTAGTTGCCCGTCGCCGAATAGAGCAGGTACTTGGGTGATACAGTGCTGCATGCCGCTTGAACGCCGATACTGATGGTACAACCCCCGTAGGCAATATTGGCCTTGTTTCCCATGCGGGCGGGATCGACGTGACTGGTGAAATGGTCTGATCCCAGGTCGTCTACCGCAACTTGCTCCTGCATTGTGCTGGCCATAGAACCGTGTGACATGTTGAGTAATTCGGCCCGAGCTGTCGTATGGTAGATCCTTGCTGTAATTCACACAAAGTTTGGACGGAAATACGACGCTGGTTTTGTTGATGAGATGTTCAGTAATCAAACGATGTCGGCTCTGAGTTTGTGTCCTTTCGTTGTCTACATCGTTGCCGCCTAGTCGCGTTGGCGCGCCGCCTCGGCGCCTCCAACAGGTTGGGGAATTGGGGCCGCTCACAACCGAGGTTGGCGTTCGAGGAATGTGAAGGTGGGGTAGGCCGGCCATGCTTGCGCTAACAGGTGAATTAGCAGCCATTGCCATATTGCCTTTATGAACATGGATTTCATGAGAGTTGATACAATCAGCATGTATTATGCATTCATTCAGGCTGTGAAGATTCGGACCGTCATTGTTTCTTTTGTGAACATACTTACTTCCCTGGAGATCCCGTCCTCATGCCAATGCAACGATTGAATTCATTACTTAAAACCTTGGAGCTTTGTACTACACGTGTTGTCTCCAAATTGGTGACCGATTTAGTCTTGGTTGGCCCTAGGAAGGTTGGTGATGCAATTGTAAGGGTCGGGCACTTGTGTACACCTCGGCAGCAAGTGGGGCCGAGGAGGTTGTGCCCGTGACCTCGGACTTTAACTCGCCTTCAACATTTTGTAGCTGTAATTTTGTTATTTGATCTGCCGAATTACATGTACTAGATTTCCTTTGAAAGCCCGATCCGGTCAAGGTCGATCTTTTGCGCCTGTAAAGTCGGAAAAAGCACCACATACGATCAATCCGCAACCATTTATTTAGTGTGATGCAACCTCAGTTGGGGCACCTATTGTTGCTAGTGACAATAATGATGATAAGGGCGTATAAAGCTTACGTCTCTAGTGCATTATATTCGGGGTTATCGAGAACTACCTACTGTGAGTTTCTTCAGGTCTACAAATGGCATGTTCCTGTCGCAGCGCTACCCTTGGTGCTACCCAGTGTGACTGCATCATACCGTCGTTTACTGTAATGCGGAGCTCGACTCTTAGGGTATATATGTATGATTCATCATTGCGCTCCTCTTCTAGAGGAATCAAGCCACATTACATTGTTAATGTCTTACACTTGATCTCTCACTTTGTGATAACCTCGTTTAAGGGTTAGAAGTCATAACTTGATTCCATAGTACTAAGGCATGTAGACCCTTGGCAAGAGCACCCTCCTAGTATATATCAACGGTATCTTTCCTCTTCATAGGCACTAACGACATGACTAATATTTTGGGACGGAAGCACACCAGGTATCCAGATGTTAGGTTGTTTAAAGACCCCGGCCTCAAACACGTCAGGATAGTGTGGGCTACCTTATAAGAGTCTACTGAGATAAAGTATTATTTGTGTGTAATAAACTTTGAGGCACTGTCAATTGCTTAAGAGCAGAGTGGCTTTCAATTCTGAGGAATTAATAGACGTGGTTCGTACGTGTCGGATTGGAAGTCCAATTCGACCTC